>VZSF01001071.1:332938-375629 GCA_013398295.1 Chionis minor
AAAAATGACAAGTAAAAAATGCTTCCAAAAAAAAAAAAAAAAGAAAAGAAACCAAAAAGAGCCCTTTGTATCATTGGAAAAGTATTCTTCATTTCAAGCTGAATTTACCAGCATGCCAATAACGCTTTTTCGCGAAGACTTCTTCCACGCAACAAGCCCAGAGATTGCTCAGGGTCATGTCCTGGCAGGTTCTGAATAACTCCACGGCTGGAGATTCCACAACCCCTCTGGGCAACGTGTGCCAGTGTTTGACCACTCTCACAGTAAGAGAGTCCTACGTTTAAACAGGATTTGCTACGTTTCAATTTGTGTCCATTGCCTCTTGTCCTGTCCCTTAGGCACTACTGAGAAGAGTCTGGCTTCATCTTCTTTGCTCCTCCCATCAGGCATTCATCCACATAGGTAAGATTCCCTCATCCCTCCATCCTTCTCTTCTCCAGGATGAACAGTCCCAGCTCTCTAAGCCCCTTCTTAAACAAGAGATGTTTCAATCCCTTCATCATCATCATCATGGACCTGCAGTGAACTCACTACAGTAAGCCCATGTCTCTCTTGTACCGGGCAGCCCAGCACTGGACCCAGCACTCCAGAGATGAGCCTCACCAGTGATGAGCTGTGGAAGCATCACCTCCCTCAACATGCTGGTGACCCTCTGGCTAATGCAGCCCTGGAGGCTGTTGGTCGTCTTTGACACAAGGGCACAGTGCTGGCTCATGGCCAGTTTGTTGCCCAGCGGGAGACCCAGGGCCTTTTCACCAGAGATGCTTTCCAGTCAGCCATCCCCCAGTGTGTACTGATGAACTGGGGCTGTTCCTCCCCAGGTGCATTTCTCACCAGTGAACTTCACGAGGTTCCTGTCAACTCATTTCTCCAGCCTGCTGAGGTCCCTCCGGATTTCAGCGCAACCATCTGGTCTATCAACCGCTCCTCCCAGTTTTGTGTCTTCAGAAAACTTGCTAAGGGTGCCCCTCTTGAAACGGGCAAAATTCCTCAGAATGGTGAAATATGGTGAATTTCCTCAGAATGGTGAAATTGTCCAAATTAAAAGACGACATGAAAAGGTGGTGAAGGCAGAGGAAAATGAACTAGGAAAGAGACAAAAGCCTCAAAGTTGTGTCGGTGTATTAATCTAACAGGTGAGGTAACCATAATGTCCATCTGAACATCAAAGTCACACCACTCCAGCAGGTTTGGGGCAATTTTAACCCCTTCAGTGTGCACATGAACCACTGAGACTCCTCAAATGCAGAAAACTATAGATCTGGCATGAGAAGCTGTGCTTACACTGATAATACCAGTGAATTTGTACAATTAGAGGCAAGGCCTAATAAAACCAGGATACTTCCAACCGACTTGCACTTTTGGGAGCATTGTACATGGGCAGACGTGTAGCCTGTGTGAAGTACGCAGATCAATGACACAGCAAATGGATAATAGGGGACAATGCAATATAGACTGTATAAGAGGGGAGGCAAACCTCTCCGCATTTGGACTGTTAGCTGATAGAAGATGATGTCATGTTCTCTCTGCTCTTGCTTGCATGCAACACGCCCATGCTCTGCTGCCAGACGCGCTACTTGACCGAGGGAAACCTGAGCCCAACAGCCGTGCCGGGTGATCTGGCCAGAGGGAGCTGGCAGGAGAGGCAGAGGGCTTGGGCAGAGCCAGTAGCCCCCTGATCAAGGTCACAGCTTCCCACAGCAAAGGACAGAAGGGCAACGTGAGCTGGGAAAGCACGAAAGACTCCAGTAAAACATCTGGATAATGCAACCCAAATATGATGCACCTAAACCCAAGGGTCATCCAGCTGTAGTTCTAACCCGCTCTCCTCCATGGTTTCTGCATTATTTTCTTTTTACATCAAAACAGTTCTCTCTCCCTTTAAGTCCTCTGCAATTAGGCAGTGCAGTCTGTGTTTTTGAGAGCAGTAATCTCAGGGGACTTGAAGGAATCTAATTTCTGCTGTCAAAGAGGCTGAAAATTTGAGGGAGGCTGTGGGTGTCCCTACCAGCCAGGAGCAAGGAAGCATTTTCAGACAAGGAGGGATGTTCTTCAGGAGAGAATTGAGATCTAACGTACATCTGCTCTGCTAAATCAAATGAGGCTGAGAATTCCTCATTGCCCACCCCAACTACTTTTTAGATCACTGCCTTTCTGTTTTGGACTGCTCCAATGGTATCTGCCCTGGAGGAAGGTAGCCCAAAGAAGGGTCAATGTCAACCTATCCCTGGCTTTTAATTATGAGCATAGACATAACATTTGGTGTTTCAAGGACCCTGTCTGACAAGAGGCCCTGGCCACAATTGCTCTCAGAGGAAAGGAAATGGCAAGTGTCAGAGGTAACCATGTCTAATCACTGCAAACACCAGTCATGGGACTGCTCCAAACTGCAACAGACCTGCCACGGCAGGGACAGGTTGAGGATGTGCTGGGGCAACCAGGAGGGCAAAGGGTACATCGGTCTGTGACAGCAATGAGGGCACCACCCACAGATGCAAGTTTCGCTAGATTTATCTTCTTTTCTTTCTCTTTTTTTTTTTTTTTTTTTGGTCCCTCCAAGTATGAGGGCAACACTGCAAGCTGTTTATGATCCTAAACAGTAACACTGCGGCTTGCTTGCCTTTGGGATCACAGTAAATTAGAAGTGAATATAAGGAAAATGGTAGAAGCGTACTAGCTATTCCCCTGAACAAGTTAGATGATTATTTCATATAGAAGGTGAAAGCAGCTAGCAAACACTGAAAACTGCTGCTGAAGATTGCCAGCCAGGAAGCAGCTTTGGGCCTTCCATCATCAGCCAACTTTGCAAGGACCACAAATGCTGTTCATCTGCTCGGCTGCAGTGAGCAGACCCAGCCGAGCCACAAGACCAGGTCACATCCAGTACCTTGCATGGCTCTTTCCAGTGAAGAGATTTGACGCTGCCTAGTGCTGTAAAAGTCAAAACTATGGAAAAAAAGAGGAAAGCGCTTTCTTACTGCTAGCTCATAGAACTGAGGACCCCCAAGTTCTGGTGTCATCCCTCGGGTATGGTGTTATTTTTCCCTGGACACAACTCCATTCTCTCTACAGCCTGAACTTCCCAAGTGCACGGCTCGCTCCCAAAGCTCCCGACAGCTCTGCTGACCCAGACCTTCTGCAAGCAGCGCTTAAATGGATAACAAAGTTAGTAATAGCAGAGACGCAGAGTGCAACAACACTACATCACCTCTCTCTTCGGCGATGCTCAAAACAAGCAGCAACACTGGCTTTTTGCCCCAACCAATACATCTTTTCTGTTCAAATGGGCCATGAATAATGAGGACACTTACCATTAATACAGTGTACTTTGTACCGCAGTAAACTTGATAAACACTGCTCCCGAACTCCTATATAGTAATCTCACTCTCAATATGTTTATACATATACATGCATAGACACACCTGCACATATACACACAGATACACCTATAAAACTACTGGCACGCTCACGCTCTCAGAATCTGGGTGAAGTATAAAAACAACAAATAGCAGTTTCATGTTACTTGCAGCGAAGTATTTTACCCGTTCAGATCCCTTCTCATTTCCTTCCACGTTTTGCCCCCCGACATTTGCAGAAATCAGTCATCAAGGACAGACCAGCAAGTATTTCAAGCAGCAGCAGCAGAAGCTACAGCAAGAGACAGAAGCTGTAGAAAACAGGAACACAGCAAAGGCTCCTCCTGGTGATTTTGAACTTCAGTGCAGATGGAGACCACAGCATAACACAAGTTCAGAAGAAAGTGAGAGGGGGAGGAAAAAGAAGACCCAAACACAAAAACCAAGCAACAAAAAAAACCATAAACCAACCTTACTGAATTTCCCTTAAGGAAACTGAATTACCAGAAATGGTGGACAGTCTAATACACAGCACCTCGGGCTCTCTTCCTGCACTTTGAATTTCTGCTTTCCTAGAACCAAGGAGCTAACTACTGCCTGTGAAATCAAAGACAGCATTCCAGAAATTATCTGTCCTGCAGACACAAAAGAGCACAACTCTGTATTAGGAATAAACTATCCCCATCACACACCACCCCCTCTGTCTCTGTAGACATCTCCAAAGTTTTGTGTATTTTAACACATGAAATTTGGAGTCAGGTACAAAAAGAAACAAAACTCTTTGTCAAGAAATCAATTCTCAGTAAGGTCTGTCTTTTAGATTTTATTTTTGTGAGCAAAAAATGTTTACTGGCCTCGTATCGTGCACCACACCTGAGTGGCTTCACTCCTTTGTTCCCTGTTCTTTACAGGGAAAAAACACCTGACTACCTCATCATTCCCTACTTACAAGTGGCCACTGGTTGTAAATGGGAGAGGAAAAAAGACCACAAACCAAGCAGCTGAACATCTGTCTGTAAAAGCCCTTCATTAGGTTTCTTGCACTTTAACACACACTTGAAGAAAATCTTTCATTACATTTTAAGGATTGCTTAATTATGCCATACCATCTTACAAAATTATTTATTTCAATTGACTAAAAAAAAAAAAATTTAGTTTGAAGGGTGTTTCAGCTATTCACCTCAAATGAAAATAAATGCACTTGATGTGCTAAAGCTCACCTGCACAACAGGAACTCCAAGGTGCAGCCACTACCAGTTTTGAATAGTTTTGCCTCGGTTGTGCCTGCCTCTGACTCACAATACTCCAAACCCCAAAATCACTGCTGACCAGGAGAGTATATTTGCAAAGCATCATTATTGCTTATCCAGATCCAATACCTTTCCCAGGCATCTCCAACTAGGTGAGCATTTTACCTGACCCATGCAGTCAGTCGCTGTCACAAAGAACAGCAGTATCTGAATTTCAGTGGTATTTACAGTTCATATTAAAAATTTTGCAGCAGACACATACCAAGGCTGCCAATGTCTATCCAGACCGTCTAGAACAGCATGGCTTCAAATTAAATCTAATAACAAAGTCTTCTTTTTCTTCCTCGGGTGCTTGGTACTTCAACGGAATGCCAGGTAACTTGCTGGGAAGAACAGATAGTTGACGTCTCCTCCTTTCCCTTGGTCCCAAGTCTCTGTTCACTAGGGAGGCAGAGCTACACTTTTTTCCTCTTCCCTACCTCCTCCTCCTCTCACAAGGTGAAAACCTTGTGACACATCTTTCATGAAAGACTGGTCAGCACAGAACTCTTCTTACGCTGCAGCCTCCTGTGACGGGGATACGGCAGACATTAAAAATACCACCTGTGGTGATAGCCTCTGCCAGGCAAAGAAGCTAATTGGGCAGCCCGACATTATGATTTAGAAGCAAGCTTTGGTACGCCAAGGCACCGGTTCCCCACTAAAAAACAGCGACAATTCACTACCTTCTGCCTACAGCCCCTGCACAGCTCAAAGGCGAGCTATTGCTTCATGCACATCTTACATACACCTTCTCTTTTGTTCGTATCGGCTCATTATTTGAATTTAAGTTTTTTTTTTTTTTTAAAAATAGTACTATTAGCTTGCAATTAAGCCTCCATGAAAATCAGGGCTACTCTTTCATAGAATCATAGAATCACTTGGGTTGGAAGAGACCTTCAAGATCATCGAGTCCAACCATAAACCTATGCCAAAACCACCCCTAAACCATGTCCCTCAGCACCCCGTCTACCCGCCTTTTAAATACCTCCAGGGACGGCAATTCCACCGCTTCCCTGGGCAGCCTGTTCCAATGCCTGATAACCCTTTTGGTAAAGAAGTTTTTCCTAATATCCACTCTAAACCTCCCCTGGCACAACTTGAGGCCATTTCCTCTTGTCCTATCGCTTGTTACTTGGGAGAAGACACTGACCCCCACCTCGCTGTAACCTCCTTTCAGGTAGTTGTAGAGAGTGATAAGGTCTCCCCTCAACCTTCTCTTCTCCAGGCTAAACAATCCCAACTCTCTCAGCCGCTCCTCATAAGACTTGTTCTCTAGTTGAACATGAACAAGACTTGTTCTTGTTCATCTGCACACGGTAAACAGCTAGCCAGCTACTTGAAGTTCAGCAGTTTCACCGTTGTGAAATGGGAGTTTTTCTCCTTGCTGCGGAGTTCTTCAAGGGCCTACTATATAGGCCTTCCCCACATTAATACATGAGACCTATTAATCATACAGTTTTATTCCCAGCTCCTTCAGAGTTTCACTTTTTACTTTTCTTTCAAACTGTTCAACATTAGAATTGCAGCACAGGAATTGTTTTAACCAAATCTGAGTATGTCCACGAACAGTATCTGTATTAATACTACTTAGAATCCTATAGTCTATTTTTCCATGAAGGTCGATTATTTCACTGAAGTTTCACACTTGCAAGTGGTTTAATGCATTAAACAGAAACCAGTTCAGTAGATAGCACGTTAAAAAAATAAAAAGTAAGACTTAATTTTTTTAAATACGTCTGGAATAAGATTCACCCTTACATGTCCACCACAGCTGTCTTCAAGCACGTTGGCCGCAACATGTCACAAGCCTAACACTCGAGATAGCTGTGGAACACAAGAACTGCTAATTTCTGGATTTCAAGGTTAGTAGTGGTTACACTATTCTTACAAAAAGGCATTTGCTTTTATGGTCTCTCAAAACAGTTACAAAATTCTGCATTGATAACAACTGCATCAAAAGGCAGCAAGTCATCTAACACAAACGCCTTTTACTGCCATTAAAATTCCTCCTCCTTTGAAGCTCTTATCTCTAAGAAATTGTTTACATATTTTTCATGTTTTGTTTACTTTGCTAGAAGTTTTGCTTTTGACTGTATAGACTAATTTTAGTACCTTTCCATTCTTACACATCTTTGATTATTAATGCTGCAATACAGTATGGGTAAGGAGGTTGTTTATAAGGCTTTACGTAGATTCATATAGTTCCTACATCAGCTTTGAGCCTTTAAATTATCAACTACACCCCAAAAGGATTAACATTCCTTGGTTACAACATACTTCGGTCTAGGCAAAACAGTCTGAAGAATGATTAAAATATACATGTAATTAAAAGATCCCATAGCGCTCTAGTACCCTATTAAAGCAATCTATATGCCTACGTAGTTTCAAGATACTTAACACAAATCAGTCAGTCACTAATTTTGTTTCTTCATCAAGTGAAATAACGACAAATAGTATTTCCAGACCCCTTTCTTTGGAAAAGGGCATGCCTGCCACCTATACACACCATCCTGGTCACAGCCCTTCATATTATTGTTCACACTCCTTCCATGTCTCCCATCCTACCTGTGACACCATATTCAACCCCTTACGGACTGGTGTTTCCAAAGGCAAATTCAAATTGTCCCCCTTAGGAAGTATTTGCATTACAAAGTCATAAGCATTGCTGAAGTAACCTAAAGCAACTATGTTCCACTCTACAGGTGGTTATTTAAGAGTGATTTGGTACATTTTGAACACTTTGGTCAGGAAATGGTATGCAGCCATCTTCCTATCCCACACCTATTCTTCAGCCTTTGTTAAAGGAATATTACGGGCTTTAGAATTACCCGGATGACAAAACACTGCTTTCTGTCAAGTCTATTACTGGTGAATACATTACCGAGAATGTCAGTATTTTACATTCCTCTCAAAGATGGAAATGATTTTGCCTTGGCTCCCTCTCCCCTACTCAACTACATTTAACAGTTCAAACAGGGTATAAGGAAATCCTGGACTAATAGTAGGATCTAGTTTTGCCTCCATTCTAGTCCAGTATTTGTACCAAAAGACCACATTTCTATTTGTCACTTTTGGAAACATCAAGTCACTTTTGTCTTGTCCCTTCCCCAATTTAGAAAGAATTAGGCTGGTATGTTTACATATGTTTTTTAAAAAAACCCAACTCCTTATGAACCTGGAACATTATCATTCCACACAAATTTTAAAAGTAAAAAAATCAGGCTAGAAGCAAACCCACATGCTAAAAATGAATTACAGTCTCTAAATTATTCGATGCTTAACAAATCTATTCAAACTAGTTATCTCTGCAAATCCATTCAAGGCCGTTAAATAAAAGCAATTCCAAGCATACCCACAAGCACAAGTTGGCATGCTGGATCAACAGCTCATGCTAGTCATTAGTGAGAGACCAACGAGGATCGAAAATAATCCAGTTTAAATTCAGACTGAGTTTAATTTCTGGTGATTTTCTTTAGTACTGCCAAAAAGCTACTGAAATATGCCACTCTAGTTCAAAGTTTCTTCATTTACTACCCTACCTACCTCATAACCACATATCATTGACTGTAAGTTTCCCCACATTTCAGAGATCAGTTATGGCCACTTTAGTAAGATGTTATATGTATGATATCTGTCCAAGCTTTTCAACAAAGCATGAGTTCACGTTTTTAATCACACAATGCACTTCAAGGAGCAAGAAAAATTAACATACATGCTATTGTAAATTTACTCCTAAAAAGCTTTTAGGTTCCTATCTTAAATTATGGTTTAATCCACTAATATGCGCAATGGCGACATATGAAGAAACAGACAGTAGAAGTTTTGGGAGACATTTTATTAATGTACAATATTATTAGCGATGTACAATAGGCATTTTAATTGTCTATGTATTCTGTCTCCTTGAAGTTTGGTAAATGCTTGTTCATATATAAAACTACACGATGCTTTTTTTTGCAAGGACCGGAAATTGTGAAAATCTAAGTGCTACAGTATATTTTGTAGTGATTAAACACGTTGTCCAGAAGAGTTACCAGCCACTTCAATGAAGCACTTCTATAAAAATGTTTCTGATCACGTTCAAATGCATCTGTTCATAAATAATGATTGGTTTGCTCATGTGCATTATACTGCTAAGTACAACTGTCTCCAATATAAAATACCGTTTCAATACATTCCTCCACATGGACAACTAGATAATCTATTTATATTTACTTTTAACCAAGGCTAATACAAATTTACAAGTAAAGTAACTTCAGAATTTATTCAGAATAATTATTTTTCAACCAGAAGCTTTACTTTGGACAACGCAGAAGTATATCACAAGTGACATTCTGCAGCAGAAGCTGGAGGCTTGAGAACAACTAAGAAGGACTAAAGATCAGCAATACATGCTTTCACAAGAACTCTGACCATTCTGAATGTTAACATTAAAGACCAGGTACTTCAGTTTGTGCGCCTGTCAAACAATCAAAGCCTCCACACAAAAAAAAAAAAAGAAAAATATCCCACGGAACACAGTATTTCAGAGAACATGTTAGACATCAGCATGACATTTCCCAGATCAAATCGGCAACTGAAATTTGACATCCACCTGAGCTTGTTTTGCTAAGCTTACTATTTCAGAGAGTTTCACCACCTGAAAAACAGAAAATAAAGACTTAATACCAAAACAATCCTAACTTGAGTGAGCTAGACCAATCTTTTTAAAGTAATGCCAGAGAATCATCAGCAAGATCTTAAGGAGGGGGTGGGTGGTTAATAATATTATAACAGAGTGGTTCTTTAGCAAAAAAAAAAAAAAAGCTTCGGAACTATAAGTTCGCCTATGATAAAAAATCCCCCAGAAGCCCTCTAAATTTTGCAGATCAAAAATTTTCATCTTCGCTACTGCTATGCATTTGTAGTATGTTCTTCTTGTCCACATTACCTAACTTCAAAAGCATCTAAAGTACTAGTTAGTGAGAATAATTTACAGACATCTGTTTAGGTAGAAAAAAATACTTTTAACATCACTGGTTGTAATCACTGCTTTGAACGCTCAAGCTTATTACTCTGATCTATCCTCATCCATTTGTTTATGCCACTCATGGCATCATCTTACATAAGTCTGTTTAAGTAATTACCTATGGGCAACATACAAAACCAACTATAGCACTTTAGAAAAGTGCTTCTACAGATACAGATAATTTAAGATTACAAAACTAATTTTGACTCCATTTGCATGGCTCCACGATTCAGTTGAGAACTTTAGATTTAGAGGGTTAGAAGATGCATTACACAGATGCAGTATAGCTTAAAGACCCATACATACTGCTAGGGAACATTTCCATTGACCTAACCAAAGCTTGATCAGCCTAATAGGATTTAATACTATTCTTTAAAATAGTATTTTTTTAGTATGGCCCCAGAGGGCCATACTGTCAAGCTAAGCAAGTTCTTCCTCCAAGCAATCCAGAGCTTTAACCCCATAAAACAAAACAAACAAAGCAAAAAAAAAAAAAAAATCACAAACAACCTGTCTGAATATCTGAGTATCTAATTACCTTATGAGACAACAGGACGTTCAATTATGTTTGGTTTTAATCATGGACACTGAAATACAGTGCCATATCAAAAGAAGTGTTACATTGCATTTTTCAGCTATGTCAATATAATTATTTTCTTTCAATTAATAAAGTTAAGCTCTTAGCCATTCCCCTACCAAGGAGACTGACTGAGCTGGTCATTCACATGTTTGGGTTGGGTTTTTTTAAAACCTATTTTTTAGCCTGCTTTTCAGAAGGGGGAAAAAAAAGAAAGAAAATCCCAAACACAGAAATTACTGGGGTATAACAGCTTCTGACTGTAGTTCTTCTGTTTACAAAATATGTACTTACTAATCTGTAAAACATTTGCTTCAGGCCCTGATAATAACTGGCACTCTGATTTATCCTAAGCTATCTTTAGTTGACTGAATAGTTTCAGCTTTTCAATATTCTGCACCAAATGCTATGTTCTGAAAAGAATATTTGCAACCAGCTATCTTACCATTTTTGCAGCTTCATCCAAGTCATCACAGGCAAGGATTTTGAGGCCACTCGCTGTTATTAAAGCTTTGGCATCATCAACTCGTGTACCTTAAGAAACAGATATAACGCCACTCTTACTCAACAGGAGACTACTACTACCAGGGTATTGTCATATTTTCTAGGAAGCCTGTTCCAAAAGTAAGTTAGTGAAATAACCTTGAAGACAACAGCTTTAGCAGCTATAAAAGCAGGAAACCTCTTTTTATTAACTTGTCAATCCTCACCGTCTAAATTCAAGTTTTGCCTTTTTTTTCTCCATAGTCTTCAGCTCACAGACAACTTGCTACATAATATATTAAACTCCAGGAAATTTGTCAATATGGACAGAAGTATATTAAACATGTACTGAAGCACACTCACCTTGCAACCGTACCACAATAGGTATTTTTAGGTCCAGATCCTTTACTGCCATAACAATGCCTTGGGCTATCACATCACATCGCATAATGCCACCAAAAATATTTACCAGAATGGCCAGTACCTACAGAATCAAGGACAATATTCACATTAAAAATGGCCGGAGCCACCTCAGATAAATGCACCAACTCAGCCTTTCAGTCTAAGGAAAATTCAAGTTGCATAAGTGTAATAAGGGACTCCACGAATGACAGGGAACATTTCTGCTCTAGAGAACATCAGCAACAAAAGCACAGTTCTCTGAAGTCATACACAGCAGAACAGTTACTTCAGAAAAACCCTACTGCAAAAATACCCGTCCCAGGAAACTTCCACATTGTCCTTCAAACCAGCATGAGTTGCAGGCAATAGCCATTTCTCTTACACCGTGTGTATGGATTCTGTATAGCTACTTGAAAAGACACACACTTATTTTCTGTACAAACCCAACACTGTACATTACTTCAGAATATTCTGAGCACGATTAATAAAGAGATCTCTTTCATTTTCTTCAAGCAAATCAAACATGTGAAACTTCACTGAAGTCACTGAACAACTTAATTTGCTGACTGTTTATCTTTCCATTTCTAACATTACTCCAGCAGAGGTACCTCCTACACTAGTACCTCCACCAACTGAAGCAGCCATGCTAAAGAACACAAAGTTTACAAAACTCATGCACAAGACACTGTTTGTACAGTTTACTTAAAAGCTAGCACGCTTGGAGGTAAGCTACCTGAAGTATGTTTTATTAAGGAGGACTAAGCCTGACATTAAGGGAAAGTCTTTTCCTCCTCAAGTGGTGGAAAGGAGGGGTAAAAAGATCACAGTCAACAGTGAAAGATGGAAAAAAGTAGGAGCAAAAATGGGGAGACAGCCTTGTAGGACAGAATAAATTTAACAAGACAAAACACTAATGTGCAACTGGTTAATACACAGTAGCTTAGTTCTGGTTTTACTCCTGCTACTAACGGGCAGAAGGAACTTAGACCGGCACCCCAGAAGGCTGTTGCACACAACCCCTGAACGGAACCCAGACCACCAGCCAGAGCGCGGTCCATGACACCAGTGGGTGGCACTGCTGTTTGACTTTCAGCACCAGGAATCCCAGATACAGATATCCTTTTTTGATAAAATAGTGAGCAGCTGAAGAAAAGCACAAAGGAAAAAAATATATTAAGAGTTCTGTTTGGACACCCTCTGTCCATGCATCAGCAGAGAACTGTCATTGCAAGAATTTGTCTTAAAATCAACAACCCCCAGCTTCTTCCTTGTTTTTTCTCCTCTCCTCTCTGTAATTCAGGTGGTTTTGGGCCCATGTCCCTCACTTTTCCTTCAGTTTGCTGAAAAAATGTGAAGAAAGAACATGTCTTATGGCTGAGGGAAGTGGGGTTGTTTAGCCTGGAGAAAAGGAGGCTCAGAGGAGACCTTATTGCTCTCTACAACTATCTCAAAGGAGGTTGTAGAGAGATGGGTGTTGGTCTCTTTTCCCAGGAGAAGAGGAAATGGTCTCAAGTTGCACCAGGGAAGGTTTAGATTGGATATTAGGAAAAATTTCTTCACTGAAAGGGTCATCAAGCGTTGGAACAGGCTGCCCAGGGAAGTGGTTGAGTCACCATTCCTGGAGGTATTGAAAAGATGTGTAGATGTGGTGCTTAGGGACATGGTTTAGTGGTGGTTTTGGTAGTGTTAGATTTATGGTTGGACTTGATGATCTTAAAGGTCTTTTTCAACCTAAATGATTCTATGATTCTCTAACAGTCTTGGACAGTGTATGTCAGACCCTGCATTTGTTAACAGAAGTTTTTCCAGTCTCCCCTACAACACCACTCACTATTTGTTTCTGGCCCTTTCCAAAGATAAGCAAGTGGAGCATGAAATTCTGGTGCAAAAGTAGCACACCATTACCAGGTCCTGCAAGTCACTCCCACCTTTTCACCTTTTTCCGTTACCTTTTTTCATATTTTGCGTTCTTTTTAAAAAGTCCCAAACTGCCATCGAGTTCCCACTGGGATAAGCACCTCTGTAGGTCATCAATTCAGTCCTTGCATTGTCTTTCTGGGATGGTAAAGCTCTTCCTCTAATTTCAACTAATTTATTAATTTAATAATATTCAAATACTTCTGATAAACTTTTGATAGGATAAATCATTAATGCCCTTCCAAGCCTATTACAAAGTTATTTTATCTTACATTACATACAACTAGTACCTTAGAAACTTGTTTGTGCACAGCACAGTGAATGTTCATCTCTACAACTCTATGCAGAACACAGACCCAGCTGCAAAACAGGCCCAACCCCCCAAAAAACCCAAAGCAAACCCATCCAAATACTGGTTTCTGTTTAAACAGCAGGTGGGGAGTAGGGGTAGTTTCTGACTCAAAGGATTTCTGGAAAGATTCAAATACACCTGTAACTTCAACCGGAGGATACAAAACTGCCTACTCAGTAAACAGCCAAAGAACATATTTTTAAAAAGGGGAAAAAGAGTCAACAGGTTTTCAGGCCTTCTTCATTTGCACCAAGATTAAGCTAACATCTCAATTTTCTTTCCTTTTTAATTCTATGCTTATAAACACACGTTTTCTGGAGAACACGCACGGAGTATTGTGTTTCAGATCACAACCTGTTTTACCACTGTGCAGGACCTCGATATGCCAACTCTTCCCTCACCTTTTTATCAGAGGTAATAAGCTTAAAGGCTTCTGTCACTTGCTGCACTGTAGCACCACCACCAACATCAAGGAAGTTTGCTGGAGTTCCGCCGTGAAGTTTAATTATATCCATTGTGGCCATAGCTAAACCAGCACCATTGACTATATGAGAATAAAGATAACATTTAGGAATTCAGTTTATAAATCCATTAGATCATTTAAAATTAATGAAATAGAACATACCTAAACAGCCTATGTTTCCATCCAAGCCTATATAGTTGAGATCTGCTTTGGCAGCGTCTCTGTCCCTTTGATCTTCCTGTGTCCAATCCTGCATATCAAAGATTTTCTTCTGACGATAGGCTGAATTACTGTCAAAGTTTATCTTTGCATCCATACACATCACTGAAAGAAAAAAACAAAACACACCAATTCATCTTTTAATACTCGAATAATAGTTGAACTGCCACAAGAACATGCTGAAGTATGTTAAGTCAAACATTGCAGCTAGCTCGTACAGGCCAAACTTGAAAACAGTTTACTGAAAAGACACACTTAGCACCGTGTGTAGGTACGAGATACTCTCCAGTTTACCCATGCAATAAGTTAAATCCCTTTAACTGCACAAAGAGGGAAGATAACTATTTCTTGAGATACTCTAAAGACAAAGCTTACAGCAAGCTGTTTGATAAAACTGGGCAAATTATGCTTCAGTAATTAGTATAAAATTAATCCCTACAAAAGCTCTCTATTTTGGGGTTTTTCTAATCGCTCTTAGTTTTCTGCTTTTAGATTATATACACAGTATGTGTGCATGCGTGTAAGCACACAGAAACACAACGAAAAAACATCTGAGTTGGAAGAAAAAGTGGCAGAAGAATACACACAAAAGTAAGTTTCACTTAGTTATAGCAGGTGAGGTGGAAAACCTAGTGTATTCTTTACATCAGAACTAAGTTTCTGTCTGTACAAACATTAGACTTCATTTCTACCCCTCACTACAGATGATATAAAAATGACAAGGCACAAGAAACCGATGGAAGAGACTGCTCCATACTGTTCAATTAAGCAATATTATTTAAAACAAACAAACAGGAGAGTAATTGTAAGCTTTGATGAAGGAGCTACATTAATGTTTAAATATAAGACTGTTGTACCTGATTTCAAGTACAAATATTCCCCACAGATTTATTTTTTTGTGAGACAAGAATTGGCTGTAATTGAATGTTAACCAACTATTCTGCAATTGGATATGGTAAAAACCTGATAAATATCAAGGTATTACTTAAACACCTATAGTCTTTCAATACATCAAACATTAAACTCAATCAGTCATTCTGATGTGCAAGTAGTGAATGTAGGAGATTTCTAGAATGTGTTACTATTCCAGTTACCTTTCCAGGACCAACTTTGAATACACAAGATGGCTCAAGTTTCAATTCACAAATTTTGAAAAGACCCAATTTCCAGGAATGCTTTATGCTGGGTAGCCAAACATTTAAGAGTGGAAGATGTTCTTTTTAAATAAATAAAAAATTATTAAAAGAGGAAGCTATTTAAACTTAAGATCCTATTTAACAATTAAGAGCAGATAACTACTATGCTTAAGATTCTCAAATTTATATGCTTTATTAAATTCATTTTTCAACATACCATGTTAATGCTAAGTCCTCTTGCTGTATCCAGATAAGTTTCAGCAGTGCAAAGCAACTAACTTAGATTTACAAAAATGTCAAGCTGTTACATGAAGAATATGAAAAAAACCCAAAACATTACCAACTCCTGATGCATCTTCCACCATAGGATTTATTTCTATCATGGTAGCATCATATTTCAGAAAGAGATTATATAACTTGATCATATTTTCAGCTGCTTCATCCACTAGATTAGGAGGAAATCCCATTTTTTGGGCAAGCTGAAAGTAAAAGATTGGTTATCAGTTAACTGATGTTCAGGATTTGATTTGCTTACAAATTAGGAATGTCTCAGCTTAGCTATTATTTCAGTGTCAAATGAATTTGTAGATGTAGAACCTCTCTTGTCTTCCTGGAAAAGTAACAACTCTTGGGTTTGAAAAGATTATTTTCAATACAAAACACTGCACTTATCCTAAAAAAGAGCTAGTAAAAAGTCATCACCATATGCCTTTACAAAGCTATATAAAAAGCTAGATAAAGCACTACCATGCAGAGTTGCATTTACATTGACTATCACCTGAAAATTCTTAAATATCTAGTTCAAATCTGTTTCAAAGTGTCAAAAGGGTTTAAGACACCTCAGCAGGTTGAATGCATGCACACTTCACAAAATTTAGAAGCAACCCTCCCATCCTCACTAATGTGTACTTTTCCACATTAACAATTACCCTAACAGCTTGCTCCTTTTTTATGCCTTCTACTATATCAATGGGTTCCTTAATTATCGCATCAGGATTCTCTGCAGCAACATCTTCAATATTAACACCACCCTGAGAACTGCCTATCAGCACAGGACCCTAGAACAAAAAGGGAAAAAAAAAAAGCGTAAGTAATTTTATAGCACACAATTGAAACTTAGTTCTTCCCATAAGATACATCAAAGCAATAAACCTTGTTGTTAGTTGGAATTTTTTTGATTTGGACCTTTCACTTGTATGCTCTGTGGAGAATGTTACTGTCTATTCAATACATCTATATAAAACCTTTTAATAAAACTTTCCAAATTTTAAGGTGTGTGTTGGGTGCAATTTCTTTTAACAAGGAAAACTTTCCTTTGTACACACTGCAGCAACAGAGCAATTAACATAGACATACTGGTTTTAAATTTTGATAGAAAGATTCAACTTAGCAATCACACCTATTTTATCTTCTAGGTTGTCACCAGAAAAAGAACAGCCTGCTCATCTCCCCCTTCTCCACTCACCCCTACACAAACACACATCGAATGCCAGGCACTCATTTATTCAATCCACCATGCTCCGACTCCAAGGACAAATCCAAGTCTGCAGAACATAGTGACAAATTACTGCGAACTATTCCTGTTCAGTAGCATCACAAAGCTCAGTAACTACAGCCATCACTGAACGGAAGTCACAGAGGTCTGACAAAACAGCACTCAATTATTCAATAACAAAAGAAATTAAGAAACCGGAATTGATAACATTTGCAGCAGAGATTTTTTTTTCTTAAAAAGCTGTCTAAATCTCAACAAAAGCATCAAGGACTCACTACCATGGAACCTAAAAATCTCTCCCTGTGGGAACAGTCCTCCAGTTTACAGTAAAGACATTCCCACTTGTATAATCCAACCTACCTTCCCTTCTCACCATACATGCATACTAAGGCAGCATTTCATATCAGCACAGGTCTTAAACATTAAACAGCCTTATAACTGTTGACAAATACAGGAAGTGTGACACTGGTTCAGAGAATATGCTTAATAACCACACCACTCCCCTCCCGTTACCATCCTTCCAAACGGAAACACGTAGATGGTGAATTATCCTACATCTAATAGCAAGGTTCAACACAATGAACATTTCTGGATATTGATATCCTGGATAGTCAGGAAGCTACAAACACATTATAAAAATAACTCATCGTTCCACAGAATTGACTGAAGTGAACAGTTTCGCTTAAAACATAGTAAGTCTTGTCCCTATTGGTGAATAACAGCCGAGACATCAAGTTCCACTTTCAGCAGTCTATTTTACAGACTTTTTCCCCCCCCTTAAAGGAAGAGGTTTGCAACAACAGCAGGAATACACACAGTGTGCTGTTCAACCTTCACGCTTCCTTCTTTTGAAAGGCATTTCCTCATCATAAGCATCCTAGACAAGTTACAGCAATTACAAGCACATTTATAAAGTCAGCAGCAAAAACAAAGCACATCCCTATCAAAAGACAATCATCCACACAGTTATGCTCAATACACACTAATAAGATTTATTTGTTTATACAAGATCAAGAACAAGTCAGGAAAACATGTTTCTCTTCTTTATCTAATTTCCTTAAATCAGTTACAATAAATTTTATTTCAATAAGGATACTTCCTCATTGCTTACAGAATTTTAAGATTACAAAATCCAGCTATTTACAGTATTTTAATGCCACCTTGTGGTAAATCTGGGGTGCATACTGTAACACTTGCTGTATTATAGAGTACAACAGAATGCAGGTGCCCAAGTCACATATTTGTACTAAAACCCTACACAACTGACACTTTCCTACCAGAAAGAAAACTACAGAGGAAGAGGAAGGAACAAATACAATATTTAACTACTAATTTTGCAACAAAAAAATAAAACAGTAAGACTAGTTTCCTCATTCCTCCACAGAAAATTATTTGATACTCATGCCAGAGATACTCCTCTAATTACCAAGAGCGGTGCCTTTGCAAACTCTTTAGCACCTGGATAGACCAAACTCAGTTTTTGCTGAGCTTCAGAAAAGAAAGTTCCAAGATCTGCTTTACCCTGGCTTAGTTAAAGTTATTTAGCAATTCATGCTCTATGCTCCATAATGGAACACTAGCGTGCCAGAAAATATAGTGACATTTCAGTAACCGGATTTGAAAAAACTACAAAAAACTACACACCCACACATACAGAACATACAAGCAGGAGACACTATGGCTTTCATCTTCCTGAAAGCTCTGAAGACAGACCTCTAGGCCCAGATCTCCTCACCAGTTCCTGAAGAGTACTACCACAAGGAAGCTACCAGCACACTCAAAATTGAGGGACACACCTGTGCACCTCTAAGAACCTCCACACACTGGACGAAAAGGATGTTTGATTTATCCAGGGTCTTTGGCTCTTCCAAAAGACTTTTACTTATCTTGTCCCTGACACTCTCAAATAGTGTGTACCTGTACATTCACACACATAGCTGTATTTTTAAACTAAAGGTTAGTATGAACATCTAGTAGATACATGCAAAGTAGAACCAAAATGAATATAACTCCCTCATTCCACCCATCACCCCTTTGGCCGTAATGACTCTGGACTTCAGTTGGGGCTACCAATACTTATTTAGTATTCATAAATTTAAATTGTAGCATTACATTTTTAAAGCACTTAAGCACTAAGGCAATCATATAGTCAGAAATACTAGGAAACAAAATATAGCTCGTGTATATTTCTGATTTTCAAAAGCAAGCCCCCAGCACAGTAAACAGTTTGGTTTTGGGTTTTTTTTTTTAAATTTAGCTATAAAAAGTTAATTAGTTTACTTCTATTTCTAATATTACTCACTTGAAAAGACCTTTC
Organism: Chionis minor; assembly: GCA_013398295.1. Classification (NCBI taxonomy): domain Eukaryota; kingdom Metazoa; phylum Chordata; class Aves; order Charadriiformes; family Chionidae; genus Chionis; species Chionis minor. The sequence goes on from VZSF01001071.1 coordinate 351,953, forward strand.
CATTGTTATTGCAAAATAGTATTCTCTCCTGGGATATCTGCGCTCACAGATAAATACTTGATTGCATATCCTGCCCTTTTCTCCTGTCTGCTTGGTAAACAACTTCTTCCCAATCATTTTGGAGGAGATATCTTTTGCTTCTTCTGGACTAGAATAAAAGAAGCTCAGAATGTGACAAAGAAACTGCTGGAGAAACAGAAGTAGCATAAAAAAATCTTATCTACTTTTTGTTACTTTAAGGTTAATAATTAAAACATTGATTTTAAATAAGCAATAGGTTCAACTCATAATGTGAAACTTTGAAGCTTTTCCAGTTGGTTGGATAACTTAGAAACAACTTACGAAAAAACTATTTTCACTCCTCCTTTGAGGCCACCTTCAAATGTTCCTTTTCCTCTACCACCAGCTAAAACCTGTGCTTTTACCACAAGATCCTTTGAACCTAGAATGAAAGAAAACCCAAAATTTGTCATCTGTGACTACTAGAACAAATTGTCCCAGGTAGAATAATAAAGGCTGCTTTCATTTTATCCACCCTTCTCCACCCCCACCCCTCCAATTCAAAACACAAATATGTGAATCAAAGACTGTATTGTAACTCACGCAGGTTATTCCAAAAGTCTCAAACCATCCACAAATCGCAGCTTTAGGCTGTTGTGTGAACAAACCTTGGTGAGTCAGTATCCAAAAGTGTTGATACTTTGAGTGTTCTGATACATCTTTAACATGTGTTTGAATCACAAATGATTAAGCACCCAGTAAGAAATGTTTAGTATCTCACAGGCTATTAATGAGATGAAACTGAGTATCTGACACCATAAACCAAGATTTTCATCAATCGAGTAGGAATACCCTATACCTGTAACCACCATCTTCTCAGCAATTATATGTAACTATGGCACTTACCCAAGTCAACTTGCAGGTGCACTATGGCTTCCATTCAGCAGAGCACTGATGCATAAGCTTGAGTGCTTTGCAGAAGCCAGAGGCCTCAGCAAATCCACTATCTTTCCCAGAGTAGGCAGAGTAAGCCCTTTATTTGGCTTTAACTGTTTAAAAAACATGTACAAAATATTCCTTCTAGGTAGAGGAGAATGTGCATTTGGGCATAAAAAGCGAAGTATGAGAATATAATCGAAATCAACTGATATTCTGAAGCATCATTGAAAGACAAAAAGCAAAGAAAAGAGTTCAAGTCATTTAAGGTGCTAAAGGAAGAAAAACAAGCCCCTGCATTGTTATCCAAGTTTAATTACACTGAATACACAGCAGAGAGCAGCTAGACAGCAAGATGTTAAGAGCTGCCCCATTTACATCCGTCTTTTCTCAAGCCACCATTAGCTGAGCCACTCTGGTCTTTCCAAGCAAAAAAAGAACTTTCTGTTCTCTTGGATGTGAAAAAGCAACCATGGAAAAACCTAACAAACATTACAGTACTTGAGCAAAACTAGCTGCTATGCATACTGAAAAAGATTATGGCAGACACAAAAAAGCTGTGTCGATTCTTATTTTGACCTGCATCTTGCCTGGCCACATAAAATTAAACCTGCATAATATCACAAGCTAGGGCGGCTATAAAGCAAAGGGAATGCTCGAGTTACTACTCCCAACTACCTACTTGTAGATTTTACTTCTTGACGGTCTACCTAACAACAGATCTCTGGATTCACAACTGCTATAAAGTTCTTTGGCACAAAAAGCACGATGGTTATAAACACGCAAGTATATGTTGATTTACTATAGTCTATTAACTAATATTTAATTCAGTTCCTGAAGATAACTATTTTTGTAGTTAGTAAGTACTGGCAATCAAGTAAGTTAACATGCTTTATGGAAGCCACGCAAAACAAAACTTTTATGCAATTACTTTAAGTACAAAGCTTGCTTTAAGAAAGGCTAAGCTTCATGTCTGAATAAGATGATAAATGGTAGCTTCATGGATAAATGAAGCCACATACTCCAACATGCAAGCTTAAAAATAAAGTTCCATGCATTTGAAAACAATTTACCTTGTACACACAGATCACAAAATTTGGAGGAGCATGACTTTGCGTTAGTACAAAAGAAGAAAATACTTTCTTTTATGTGAAGAAATTAAAAAAAAAAATAAACACACACTTGCTCCCCTCCTCATAGAAGATCCACCTGGGCTTCTTCACAAGGCTCTGAAGCAACTCAATTATTTAACATTTAAAATATTCACAGCACTATTTTACTATTTTGAGCTTTCTAATGAAATTTTATATGCGGCAAAGATTCAGAACTGATATACTCGGTAATCAAGGCTAAGAGATTTAACTCATAGTCCACTAGGAAGTTCAGAAGAGAGGGTCCTATTTCTCCACCCTACTTTTCATCTCCTACACTGTCCGGAACATAAAAGCTGCTTCTACAGAGAATTTTTCAGGAAAGCCATGAAGTTCACCCACAGGCACCTTCTTTGTAGTGATTACTCCTCCTAGCAATAAAGACCCGAATCTGAACAAGTTAGAACCAGGTGCCAACTAAAGGTTTGGTAAGATCTCAGCTGGAACGCGGTGTTTAGCTCTGGACATGTTCATAAAAGTAATTTTCAATGGGAAAGGACTGGTTACTAGGATGATCACTGAAATAAAAAGCTTCCCCTACAAGAAGAGGCTGAGACCTTGGCACTTCTTTAAATCTATCAGAGAACAAAGCAAGAACACGATGACAGTCTTTAGCCATAGCTGGTGAGGGACAGAGCAAGAACACACAGCTACACATACATCATACAATCTGTTTCCTGCTCTACACCAGCCGAAAGCAAAAGCCACCTACTATGGTAAATCAGTTTTAAAAAGCTACAAGAAAAAGACACTTCTTTAAACAGAAGATAGTGAAGCCTGCCTGAAGATACAAAGGAAGAACAGGAGATTCAAAAGGAACTGGGCAGAGATGTTCCCTCCGATATTCCTAAAACAACGATGAAAGCTAGGGGTATGAACTGCAGAAAATAGCCAGGCTAACAATCTCCCTAAACAGGTTGCTCTTTTGCCACTATGAGAGACAGAGCATTGAGCTAGGTGCACCACTGCCCTGATCCCACAGGATATTTCTCAAGAATTTAATTATCATGCATGATTACACTTTGGCAACATATAAAGACATCTGAAAAAAGTGTGTGAGAAACAACTTTAGACTTTTTGCAATCAGTTTTGGCCGTAACAAAGTTGTCATTGGACTATCACTTATGCAAAAGTATGGAACAATTGTGACATTAAATGAGCAGGTTATTAATGATTTGTAATCTGTAAACATCTAGCAAACTAGCTGTTTGATTGCATAAGTGAGTAATGCTTCAAGGGTTATTTGACGAGCTACGTTTACAAGCAATTAACCTGCACAGATGCACCTGAAACAAAATTTAAGATAACATGTCCCACGAAAACCTTAGCTTAACCCATGCAGAAAGTTCACTATTCAATAAACATTTTTACCTCCAGCTCCTGTTTAAAGCGACCCTTAAAGAGGAGGACAGAAATGTTTGATCACACACCTCAGTCTGCAGAGTTACAGCTGCAGCACCATCACAAAAATCTGACCCAGCAGAGAACTGCTGATACACAGTAACCCAGGGGGGAAAAAGAATTGGAAACCAACAGCTAACAGAGTTTTCTACCCGGTATTAACAGTTGTGCCCTTCCGTTTTGCTTACACTGCTTTGAAATACTGTGAGGCTTTTGTTTTAATGAAAATGAGCAGTTTCTGCCCGAGAGCTGGTATCCACATACGAAGTTAGGAGAGCTTATGCCAGCCAGCACTGCACCACAGCAGCAGTCCTGCCCAACCTCCTGTCCTCAGCTTCCCACTCCAGTCTCCTTTTCCTGTGCAAGCATAAACATTTGCGCAATCCTATCTTGAATCCTATCAGAAGAGTGACTTCACCGAAGGCAAAAGCTAATCCAGGGGACAGTACTTTCGCCTGCGCGCGCCGTGTGACAAGCACACGCACGGGGACACTGAAGTGAGCAGGACAGAAAGCCAGACATCCGTTTTCAGCAGCAGGAACAAACTGTAAGGCCTTAACACAGGGCACTAGAACAAAACAACACACTTTTAGAACAGCTAATGTCTCAGGCCAGCGAGCAACAGACCAACACACAAAACTCAGAACAAGCATTTGTTAAGAGCTGCATTTCCATATTACTGGCAGTTAGCACTAAAAGACCTATGTAATTAAAACAGCCTGGAAAGAATCAGGAAATGTTTAGAAAACTAAGAGTAGATACCAATGAGAACAGGTGCCTGAAATAAGCAGAACAACTAGTTAGCAACTCTCTGTTCAGGACAACAAAAATTTATACAGTACAACACTACAGGTTTCACCTTCAATAATGGTTCATTAACTAGACCATGAAAGAGTAATACAGCCAGGAAAGAGTCCTATCTTTATTTCTAGTATTACTAATATTTATTTATTGGAAGGAATAATTACTGATTCCATAACCTAAGCTTTCAAACTGGGAGAAAGGTCTCTTTCTCCTTGCATGCATGTGTTGATCTATGTAAAATACAATCTCACGACAAGCTTATTAAAAGGCAAGAAGTCTTGTTGTTCTGTTTACATCTCTGAAGTTTTCTGTGCAAGTAGAAAGTCTGATGATAAGGGCAGACAAACTTTATTAAAATGTTCTGCTTTACAAGTTTCTATTCTGACTTTTGTCAAATTGCTTTAATTGCCACTTTTCTGCCTAATATTGACTGGAGTAGCAGTGCTGCTTTCCACATATTACAAACATCTTCATGATAACTATGCAAGCCTAATGTGTTCTGACAAAACAGTCAACAGTAAAAGGTAGTGACAGATTAATAACACAGGTGCCAGTCAAGTTCTCAACTACCATTCAACTGCAAATTTACCCTGGGAGAGAGACGGAGACCCATAACTTTTGCTTCAGTTACTCTTATCTTGAAGTTTTTAGTTCCAGAAAGAGTAACTCTCCATTTATAATGCAAACCAATTTTTTTCTTGTTGCACAGATATAATAAAAACTCTTAGTTCAAACAATATAGTTGTATTTACTGGAATTAGGGAGTGAAAAGATGGGCTTTTAACTAACCACGCATTATCAACAGAAGTCTCAACGTAAAGAGTATGCCGACCCTAACTCTGTCAACACAGACAGAGAGAATCTCTTGGAGCATACTGTCTGCATTTTGGTAATAAGTACAGTTATTTAGAATTTAACTTCAAAATTACCCCTTTTCAGCATTTTAAACTTTTGAGTGTTAGAAGAATTATTGTACATAACTCCAAGTGTGACTACTGAAATAATTATGTGCCAGGAATCTTCATACTTCCACTGAAAGGACCGTATCAGTCAGGAGTGTGAACACGAAGGTCTGAAAAGAAGCATCTATTAATTACGGAACTGTCTCCGGGAACACAGTCAAGCCAATTACTTGCATCATTCTGCAGAAGCATACCAAAAAAGATGATTCCTTATAAACCACGCCAATAAGGAGATGGACTACACCTCTTAAACTGGAATACAAAAGTAGCAGCTTTCGGTCTCCTTTTGAGAACTCTGGTGTAGAATGGCAAAATGTTATATACTGTTTTCTCAACACCTCCTATTTTGCACAGCTTTTTATTGTACTAAAATTTGAGTCTGCCGCAAGCATAAAGCTGTGGGATTCACTATCTTAAAATCCGACAAAACCACTGGAATACAAAAGCTGCTTCAAGATACTAATCACTTCAGAAGCCTTATGTCTCAAATCACCATGAATAGAAATATATGCTATAAAAGAAAAGCGGGGTTTTCTACAGGCATACAATATGACACTCCCTTCCACACACTGTTAACAGAGGAGAGTGTCAGGAAGCATCAAAACTTCAGTTACAGCGCTACATACACTTTCACAGGTGCTGTCTCAACAAACAGCAGTACTATACATTTCAAAGAGTGTGTTCTGCTGAGCTATCTGCTATGACACTGGTGAAAGCATCTGTTCTTCAAGTAATAGTCTTTAGGTTCATTAGTCACGTGCTTAATAACGAATGCGTATCAGCTTCTGAATCAGCACTGGTCACACTGCTAGCTGGAATGTACACATAGGCTGAGAGTAAACCATAAACTCAGAGACAATCAACAAAACATGCTGCAGCCCCTTATCAACACTCTGCAACAGAATTTACTCAGCTCACTATTTCAAAATTTAAGCGAGATGCTCACGTAATATATGAAGAGTGACATACAGCAAAGCATACAAGTAACTAATTTTTTTTTTTTTTTTTTAATCAATAAAACCTTTAAAGACCTCATCAGACACAAGTCCTCTCAGCTCTGAGTAGAATGCATTCTTGCAGTGGCACAAATGAGATCTGGAGGTGTTGAATGGAAAGAGCGAACAGGAAGAATGAGTAATGACATTTACAGGAGGTCCAAATCTACTCCCAGGGACTGAATTACTCAGTGGTAGTTATTTTGAAAGAATAATAGTTTCATGAACCAGTAGGTGATAACAATTTACTTGATATGAGATGTATGGGTCTTTATAGGGGTAAGTAACAAATTCCAATGATGACTCTCAACAGTCAGACAAGTATGAAAAGAAGCAGCTATATGCAAACCAATGCTGTAATAATTACAATGGCTAACCTTCCCAGGACACAACAGAAGAGATTTTTAAAAAATAGAAGCAAAACAATAATCATGTGCAGAATCCAGCTAGAACAGAAATCTGAGTTGAAAACAGCACTTTAAGAAATCTGATAACTGCAGGAGGAATCAAGTTATTAAAAAATAGCAAAAAAACCTATTTTTTTTTCCTTAGGACTCAAACTGTAAGTGATCTGTCATCATTGCTCGAAGTTGCTCACAGCATCTAATTTCATCTCCGTTTCCTTTAAAAAAATATTAGAAAAAAGTTACGGGGAAGAAAACAATGCAAGCTCAAATACCGTATTTTACTTCACATACGTTTCAAAATTACTTCGCATATAGGTAAGCAATTTGGTCTCTTTAGGACACTTTGGTCTTTAGCAGAAAAAATATTTAGTACAAGAAAGACTGGGAGGTGGAGAGGAAGCTACCTTTCTGGCTTCCAGACTATTTCATCTAACTCCAGACCTCAAGATAAACATAACTTTGAATCAAATTCTAACAAATTTCTTGATTTTTATTATTTAAGGAATATTTACTGCACTCTTCTAACTAGGTTCTACAACACACGGCAACATCTGTATACCTCAGCTTGATTCTACCACACACTAGTTACATTGCAGTGATCCTAATCCTTAGTAAGATTAAGCTTTGGCTTTGTTCATACAACAGGGTTACAATGATTTAGCTACAACCACAGCTAAACTATAATAATCTCTGTGAATGAGAAGGTTTTATTTGTTATACATGTGGATAAAAAGTTACCCATTTCTAACTGCAGTGAGGTATTTGCAAAAGAAAAGAAATCCAATGCCAAACGCAAGTTTACAGAGAGCAGGCTTCTGACTAAAGGTTATCAGGAGCATCTGGATCAGTACTAGGGGGAAAGAGCAAGCAGTGTTACCAACTATCTTTGCAATGGTTTAGACAAACATTTGAAATACCAGTTTAACACATAAAAAGAAGCAAAAGATAATCTCATATCTACCAGCAACAACTCTTACACAACAAAAAAACAAACAACGAGCAGGTGGACAAAATAAGCAAGATTTTGTTTCATTGTGCTAGAGATTTGAGTTGGTTTTTTTACTAAATGAAAACTAGTGGGGAATGGCTAAAATATAAAAGCAATCCAAAAACACTGGAGCAAAGGATAATCTGTCTCCATTGAGACTGAGTTCTGGACAACGTTTGAGCAACACCTCAAAAACTCAAGCTTCTTCACTGTGTTCTCCTCTTGGGAAGTCTTCCCCCCTTCCTCATCTCAAGTACCAAAGAAAGCCGTAGCGTCAAATACAAACCAGCTTAAGCAAAGTATACGGCTGACAACCAGAAGCCCTCCATTTTAGTCCTTTATTCTAGCGTACTATAGGATGCTAACTCATCTATTTCGCAACTTCATTTTTCTGACCCCCAAGATACTGCACAGGGTCACACACTCCAGATAAAAAGCATACCTATGGCGTCACACGGATGAGAGCTATGAGCTATGAACCAGCAGCCAGACACACCTGCTTTGCTACAGGACTCCTATCTGAACAAGCAACAAAACAAAGGAATCCCGACCTTCCAGTTTCCCTACTGCCTATTAAACTGCCATAGGCAAAGGTTGTCTTATTTGCCACTAGCCAGAGGTCTGTACAGATATGAACGTACGCAAAAGGTTATGCCCGATTTGCACAGTTTAGACCGTGCTACAAGCTCACCCTTAAGAGAAGGGAAGGGTCTGAATTTTAAACCATTCTCAGAAGTATTTTAACACCTTTCTTTCATACTAACAAAGTTACAGTTTTGTGTCATTTACTCTCTAATGGGAACAAGACAAAGAAGGCAGGCAGACAATACCTGAATTTCTGGGACATCAGATCTGAAGGAAAAGCAGCTTTTCGATTCCTTTCTACATTACAAAGCAGCCTAACTTGCTCCAGAAAAAAAAAATTATCTTCTTTTTCAGATCTCATTTCTTGCGTTAAATCTACATATGAGAATGAAATAAATCTAACAAAATTTATAACCCCAGGAATTACTACAAATATATCTGTTTTGAGGTGAAAAGACATTTAGGCAGTTGCATATGAGAGTGGAATACAACAAGCAATGTCCTTCATTAAAACTGTGTGACAAGCCTACTACATTTTTTCCAGGGGGAGAAAAAGCTTAATACTAGAAAGAAAGTAAAAGAAAAAAAAACAGTATCAATGCTGCAAACAATACAAGCTGAGGTCTAAATCACATCCAAATTAAACCAAAAAATTTTACTAAGACACATAGTAGGTAAAGTGGCAAATAGGCAGAGTCAAGTCCAAAATTAAAGTTCAAGTGTTTAAGCACGAGGCAAAGGAACTGGATGCTTTTACATCAATAAGCCAGGAATTTCGCATGTAACTACGAGCCGTCACAGTTCTCCCCTCCCAGGTGCAGTAGTTGCATTCTGCCAGAACAGCACATTCACAAAGGGATAGTATTTTACTCTTCTTCTGCAGCGTAAAGGTAAGTATGCTTTGCATGTTCTGTTCTATATGAGCTCTTGGATAAAGAAACTATCTGCCACTGCCATTGAAGCTCTTCACACAAGATTTCCTCTAACCTTGAGAGCAAAAAGAAATCCAGGATTTGCACAGAGTAACACCCTCTACTCGAGCCTATTACTTATCTCAAAGAAGTTTAGGTAGTTGTATCAGCCTAGGCTAATACAATTTATACCTGCCCCATTCCTTCTAAACGAGACTCACAAGTTACAGGAAAAGCGTGTGCAGTATTTGGGATACGGGAATGATGGTGCTTGAAATATATGTTCACAGCCTTTAATGGAAGTAGGATCAAGTCCTTGCCCATTGGAACTTCAGGGACACAGTTTAGCATCATAAAAAAGTCTCAATACACAACCAAGAGGGTCTTTAAAACTAGGTCACTTAACTGATTTCACTGGGTGCTTGTGAATCTTAAGCATCAGAAAACTTCAAATTAAGAAAATGTCAGCTCCAAAGGAAATATTCAAATCTGCAAGAAAGTTGCTTCACAGGAAAGGCTCTCTTAAAGAGAAGGTATATTCAGAACTCCAAGAAATGTCTTACCAGGAAAGACAGAAAAAGTAGTTACACCTTGTATCAATCCCATGCCTATATTGTATATGTTCTCTTTAATATTATACCTATTTCTTTTGCTATTTTGTAAGCTTCATCTGGTGTCCTGGCAACTAGTCCATGTGGAACAGAAATGCCAGCCTCCTGCAACAGTCCCATGCTCAAGTATTCATGTAGCGACAGCCTCCTCTGTTGCTGTTGTTGCACCTGAAATCCATGATTACTGAGTATTCCTGGACTCCCACCAAGTACCTGAAGGAAAAGAAAAAAGAAAAAAAAGAGAAAAAGAAAAAAAAAAGAACAAAGAACATAACTGTGTTGTGAAAAATTGCCTTCTTTGTTTAGGTTAAAAAGAGTCTACATATTAAACGAGTACAGTTTAGTGTATCGATGCAAACACCTGAACACTTAATCCTACACTTGTTGTACATTACCCTTCCACATTAGTTATTCATTTCAGGTCTGGTATTGGGTTTTGTGAGGTTTTGCTGGGGCAGCAGGAAAGAGCTGGTGAAGCTGCTAGTACTGACGAGGACCAGCAGGGTTAAAACACCCTGGAGTATTTAGTTAGCATTTAAGTACTTTAAGGAATATCTCTGTAGGGAAAAGAACCTTGAGGAATTTCGGAAGCATAAGAAAACAGAGAAAAGCACATAGAATAGGTTCACTCAAAAGTTTTGGTAGATTGCCTTTGTCTGCCAAACTAAGAACTAAGCCCTGGAACAGAGGGGCAGCAGAAACTAAGTTACACCACTTTCAGTGGTTGTACATGGTTAATTTAATTCGCTACAGAACAGACTAGTCAGCCTTCATAAGACTATCGTGAAACACAAAAAACTAGCTATGATCCATTTCAAACATCTACAGTGAATCAGAAGGTTGTCAAAGGTGCAAAATAACTTTAATATTTCAAATGCCAAGTAAAATCTAACATGCCTAACATTCAATCCAGGAAGTTCCAGTGCGGAATGAGTCTTAACTTAATCTGCAAAAGTGATGCACAGAAGTCCAAGAATTTCCGATAGATATTCTGCATAATTCAAGGAGAAAGTGATTTTGATTATAAAACATCAGAAGTGGTACTCCATGAGCAATGCCTTTTTAAAAAGAACAGCTACTCGTGGACTTTAAGACAACATAGATTTCCAAAGGGTTCCTTGTAAAGTAACTCCATGTCATAACAAGAAAATTATCAACACCAAAAGTAAAAAAGTTTCCTGCATTTTTCAAATTTCACTACATAGGAACAAGACCTTAATTTTACAGACACACGAAAAAGCAAACCTACTGAATACGGCTAATCCATGAACACGGACCAGCGCTGAAAGATTCAAAGTAAAACTACAAAGACTACAAAACAAACTTAAGACACAGGAAAAATTTTGCATTTCTTTTTCTTTTTTTCAGGATGCACCATTGGCACAAGTACCACAAATATCTGTCTGTATCAGGAATTTTCTAACAGACTGGATTTTTAAGGTTTCGTTTCATTTTAAGTAAAGCAAGCACGCAGACACCGCAAGAGCTTTACTACGGCATTTCAAGCTAGCGAATCCACAGAGCCTATTTAATCTCCAGAGGATTCCTTCGGCAAACAGGAGGCCCCTTCCTTGGCACTGGACCCAAGTGAGAGGTGTTGACCGCTGTAGCTGCTGTTTCTGGCGCTGACCGACCAGCTGGGCCCTGGGAGACTCCGCGTAACACGAGAGGGGAACTCAGAGCGACCTTCCTCCGTATGTGGAAGGAGAAGAAAGTCGGGAAGAGCGTTACATGCTTCAGACTCCCTAGCTCTTCTGTTTGCACTGCTTTCCAGCGGTTCTGCAGCCAAAAACAAGACCATACCCTGAAAAGGCATTCACAGGAAACGAGAGTGAAGACTAGGGAGATGTGAGCTGGAAAAAGCGTTTACTTGCACTGCCCGACCCTACCTATAAGGTGACAGTGGAGATGGAAGCCCTTGGGATTTCCAAGCAAGTTAGGGGAAGGAAAGGGAAAAGAAGGAAAAGGGAAGCACGCCGGGAACACCTGCCGCAAGGAAGAACAGCGGCTGCAGGGGGACGTACGCCAAAGGCAAGCACAGGGCTGCCAGCCCCGCCGCCGCCACAGGGCAGGACGGCTGCAGCAGTGGGATGAGGCGGCCGCTCCTCCCGCCGTCGCTTCGCAGAGCGGGGCGAGCCGAGCCGGGCCCGGCCCGGCCCGGCCCAGCCCAGCCCACCCCGGCCCGTCCCCGCTCCCAAGCCGCCGCTACCTTCGCCGTGGCGGTGCCCAGCGCGGCGCGGAAGCCGTTGCCCCTCAGCCCGGCCGACACCCGGCTGCAGATCATGGAGGCCGCCATGGCTGAGCCCCTTCGCCCTCAGGTGCCCCTGACAGCGCGCATGCGCCACCACCGAGACGGAGCGGGCGGGGGGGGGCAGAGGGAACCGGGTGGAGCAGGAAACGCTGGCGCCGCTCCGCTCCCGCAATGGCGACCGACCCCGACTCTATGGTCTCCCAGGCCTCCGGCCGTGCTGCCCCCTGGCGGGGCGGACTGAGGCGGGGCGGGCCCTGAGCGCCTTCCCAGCACCTCGGGTTTCAAAGACTTCGGTGGTTTTGGTTTTGTTTTTTAAAGAGGTTATTTTCCTAAAAAGGGTTGTAAACTCCACACACAACCGGCCGGCGCCGTGCCCGTCGGGCAGGAGGAGAGGGCCCAGCTCCCTTCTGCCCTCCCTGCCCTGGTTCTGCTCCAAAGTTTACAAATTGTCCATGGTTTTACTCTGAGAACATTTATTTATTTATTTCGTATTTCAGGGGGTCTTTGTCATCCCTAAAGGAGGGTTCTTCACCCGGTGTGGGAGAGCTCACGGACAAACCGAGGCGAGATATTTGGTTTTATTTCAGTTCTGCGGAATCGGGCACCGGGCATTTAACAACAGCCGACACACCTCACGTTCCCAACCGCCTGATATTGGTAACGATAAAACACAGCTGACTGGTTAATCGTGACTCATTCACCCTCTCCTAACTATACATATGCATCTAAGCTCATGTTCCAAACGTTTAGGGAGGTTACCTGGTTACCATGCTCATTATTCACAAAGTGGGGTAGTGTATTTTAGCATTATAATTACCCAAGCTTAATTTGGGATACACTCTTGCCTTGACTTTGCTCCAGAAGGTATATTTTTTGCTACCTTACGCCTAAGTCAGCAGCTGCAAATGAATATATTAGACACATGGTTTCATTTCACATCCTGTTCAAACTTAGGTACCACCTCCCAACCCAATCTTCATGATAAACTTTTAACTTTGTTCTTTAGGCATCATCTTCGTGCAATGACTCCAGCACATCAATCACTAAACCGATTTGAGGACCCAGTACACCCAGGTACTTATTTTACAGCCCACCTTCCCTTCCCCCATACCACGTCTCTGCAGAAACCAGTGAACAGACAGACCTTGTGAGTCACAGGGAGGCAAAGCTTTTTCTTTTAAAAGAAAACAGTAATTAGGGAAAGAGTAGTGGCCCAGGAAACCACAACGAGGAATGTCCTCTACCAATAATAAGGAAAAATGCAGTTATTTCCGTACATCATGGATGTCAAATCTAGATCTGATCTGATCTGAAGGAAAGTCAAGCCAGAGCTGTGATTCTTGTGAGTTTTGTGACAGAAATTACCTGATAACCAGACAAGTTGCATTTTTTCCTTCTGAAACTGAAAGTGCATTATCATAGCTTCTCCTTGGGCAAGTATTGCAAAAGGCAGAGTAACCGTGGTTCAGATATTTTGCTTCTGGTCCTCTGCTGTCTGCGCATAGTGGTGTTGTCATCTGTTAGCGCTGCAGTAAGCTCCATGCTTAGATCTCCACTTCTTACATTCAGACGTTCAAGGTAGGAGTATATGTCACTCAACCAGTAAGCAGCTGCCAAATTTTAATAGACCGTCCAAAATTTTCCATTGGAATGCTGCCAAGGCCGAAGGGTTGGGGGGAAGCAGGGAAACTAGTCAAACTTTGTGCTCTTTCTCCACCAAGATACCTCTCCTCTGTACACACAGCAGCTCTTCGCTAGTCAGCAGGCCTGTCTGCGGCTCCATCACAGAGCAGCACTTGTACCCCATGTCCACATACAAACTTCAGCAAATGTCACAACTCTGGGAGATTCTCTGAAATTACCTCCCCTCTGGAAAAAGGAAGAAAGGGTATGCAACAAAGTGTTCAAAGACAATGTAATGAAGCTCAGCAAAATTTAAAACCTTAAGTTTGAAAGCCTAAAGCTACTGTTCAGAGACCAGTACTGGCTGCAGTTTGGGAAACTGGACATATATCCTCACTCAGCCAATTGCTACCACAAGTAAGTTGGCCGAATCTCTCTGGGTTTATAATTCATTCTTGCCTTTGCGAAGAACTGCAAGACATTCAGAGTACAACTACTATTGTGTCATCTTCTTCTCATTACAAGTGACTTTTCCTTCCAGATTTAAGGTTCAGAAGGTTTTTATCTTATCAAAAGAAGAAATGTTACATGGTCTTGCAATATTGAGGGACTTCCAGAAAGATTGTGGCAGCTGCTGCCATTGTCTAGTGTCTGATATACAGATGTATGGAGAGCTTTAATTATCTGGATGTTGCATTGTCTGAGTTCCGTCTCAGCTGTGAGAACTGGTCTAACTGGGATTCACTCTAAAACCCCATTAATTTCGGTCTGCTTTCTGTCTGACCACCAGTGCCACCGTCTGGCTCAGACTGTCAGTACAAGGTGGTCGGGAGGTAAGTAATACAATCCAAACCTTAAAACCATCACGTTCTTGGAAATGACATGTTCACCTTTTCTTTGCTTTCTCAGAGAAACGGGAAAAGATAATGACCTTGGTTACAACCAGGCAAATTCCTAGTGAGTCCAGTTACAGTAACTCAGGTTTGCATAGGCTCAGCCTGGTTCAATACCTGACCCATATTCATGGAGACAGTACAAAGAAAGGGGAATGCACTGTAGGAATCTGAAGGATATCCAGACGCTGTGCTAAATCTCCAGAAATTTATAGATGTAGGTTCCATCCTATCCAAAGTTTAAAGTGGTGAGATTTCTTGCCGGAGTCAGAATAAGCTTTTTAACACAGGACCAAGACATTCTCTGAAGCTGTTTTTAAAGCTGTAAGGGAGGGGGGGAAAGTACATTGCAAATGAGGTAGAAGGAGCAAAGTTTTTTTACCAGACAGACAGCCTTTTGAGGCCAAATAAAGCATCCCACAAGGCTCAGGCATTATGAAACAGATAGGAATTTGCTTTATTATGGATTTCCCACATCTACCTAGTGACAATGGTACGGTCTGATTTGCTTACCAGAACTTGTAAGCTCCACTGGTCACCATTTAAAAAAAAAAAAAAAAAAAAAAAAAAAATTACGACAGAGGATCTTGCTGAGGACACCTGCATGAGAAAACCAAAACCTCTGCTAAGGCCATGAGTTTAGAGGATAGAAAATTCCCCAAAACAAAAGAAGAGATTTAGCAGTGGCTTAAAAAGCATCCCAGTACCTGCGGAGAAAACCCCACTGAGCTTTCCAGAAGCTTTTAGTTGAAGACAGGAGGAAGAAGCCCACTTTTTCTGTATGGTAGGTGAGTAAACTGGTTTAGCTGCTGGATCAACCAAGGTGAGAGGAAAAAAAACTGACTTGAAGCAAATTGAGAAAAATCCTTCAGTGCTTTATGTAGCACACCTTGCAGCCAGTGAATTCTCTCTGCATTGCCAGTCTGCAGGAGTACCGTCAGAGTTGACTCTGGACAAACTACAGGTTGCTAAGGGGACCCTCAGGAGCTTCTAATAACATGAAACTATTCACTGTACCTATCTGCAGGGTCCTTCCCTGAAGGTGCTCCAAGGTCTCTCCTGCAAGGATTCTGACATCTTCACCTGTCCTTGCAACAGGTATTTGTACACAGTCTTAGGTCTGGATCGGTGCAGTTTCCTACAGGGGACATTAAGCAGCAGCTCACCGTCTCTCCTGATACAAGAACTAGGGAACACCAGGGAAGGCTGGTAAGTTCAGTGTAAGCAAAAGGATTTTGCTTGCAAAAGTGATTCTTCATGTAGTGTGTAGTTAAGCTGTGGATCCCCTTGCTATGGATGCTCTAAATGATGGAAGTTTACATGAGCTCAAGAGGAGTCTTGGTAAGTTTAAAGAAGAGAAACGAGAAGAGGTTTCGTAAAAACACAAGAGCCACCTTTGCCTTGAGAAGTCACTGAGCCACAGATGGCTGTAGAAGAGTAGTTGAAAGCCCTGTCATGGTTTCTTGCTTATTACATTCCAGACATCCACTCTGGACCACCAATACTGTCCTTGATGGATTTTTGTCCTAAGTTAATGGACACTTAAATTATTTTGTCTCAGGCTGCCCGGGGATTGAATACACCCAGAAGTTTCATAGAAGCTGGAGTACAATCCATCTTTGCCTGCTTATGAGTTGCCCGAGGTCACTTAAAATGTTAATGGCAGAGCTACAAATAAAACAGAATTATCTCACCACCCATGCTCATTCTGATGACTCAGTCTTGTCTGTACACACCAGAGCAAAGAAATAATTAACAAGCAATGGAGATAGTAAAACTCTCCCACGACAGTACAGCTCTCATTTGTCCTATTGCTCTTGCATATGTACACCATTATTCTCTACGAACTGTGAAGACAGTGACCACTTTTGGGCTGACAGTGTATCTTGATGACAAGCAGCACTCTTAATGGAACCAGATAATTCCGTCACTGATATAAAAAAGAATATGCTGGCATTTCAGAAGTACCAGAGTTCATGGTAGCCAGTGAAGGTTATAGGGATCAATCTTTCTTTTGCTCAGCTAGGCCCTTTCCGAAGTACGATATTAAAAGCAAGGATTTTCTGTTCTATGATAAGGAACTGTGTAATGTAGGAAATCTAATAGGTCTTATAAATTCTGATACAAAAAGGTAATGAAAAAACATTGCTAGGAGTTTAATGTGAAGCCAGAACTGTGGAGAAAGATGCAGATCATAAATTTGTAGTAAAGGTAAGGTCAGAGCACAGGCAAAGGTAAAGTAGGCTAACTTTGGCAAAATTTCCCTTCTGGTGTTTGGAAACTCTTTCTTAATTAGAAGGATCATTTGTGGAAATTCCAGTATTTCAGCTGCAGGTGAGCAGTCTCTGTTTCTTTTCTTTACTCAATATCCTCCATAGCTTCATTTTTGATCACTCTATTAAATCACTAATTAATCTGACAGGCAGGCTAGTGGCACACTGGGGATACTGTGAACCCTTGCCTACTTCTTATCCATGGATTTCCTGACAAAGCAGTTCTCTAGTGGTATACTATTTGACAGCCATGGAAAAGGAAGAGACCAAGCTTAGAGGCAAAGCCTGGAAAGGAAGTCAGGCCACATGGGACCTAACCAGTGACCCCACCACGTCAACCCGTCTTTCTTCTCCTCCACTTCCCAGTAAGTTCAGGCAGGCAGATCAAGTTCATTTCTTCTCCTGCAGTGAAATGTGGATAAACATTGCGGCACTGAACTGTGATGCTGGTCTTTATCATGGTAATGCACTGACTACATCTTTAGATGTAGATCAGAGGTACCTAGCTCAGCGTCAACGTTCAACAGCTTATTATTTGCGCTAAAGTAAACTGTCTATTTGCAGGCAAGTATCAGTGCAAGACATCACCACACAGTACCTGCACAAATACTAAAAATTAAACGTATTACTTCTTAGTGGTTTGTTGGGTTTTTTTTAAAGGGTTGTAGCAAAACTCTTTTCTCACCCATTTTCATAGAATCGTAGAATGGTTTAGGTTGGAAGGGACCTTAAAGATCATTTTCTTTCATTTTTCTTTATCACTATTAAAATGCATTTTGTGGACTTCAGGATATTCTAGGTGGAGATATACATAATTTCAAATCTCTTATAAACTGCAGGGAAAAGAAAAATGCTTTGACGAGCAATTATCAGGATGAAAGCATATCTGCAATTGCAAAGAACTAATATAAAGGAAATTAAGGGGAAAAATCTCAAATTATAAGAAGGTCAGCTAAAGCAGAATAGATGTATTGTCAAAAATCTAAAGATCACAGGAGTTGTTTGCCATGTGTAGAAGTGGGGGGAAAGCATGGATTTAGGCATCAAAAGACAATATATTTTTACACAGGGTAGTGGATCTTGGCTTAATAAATTGCACGAAAAGCTACTGAATAGGAAATAACACCTGTTGGCTACTCTGTAATGTTTTACACAAGCAATGACATAAATATATAAAATATTCAGACATATCTTGCAAGGATCTGAGTTCTCTTAAGTTATGTGAGAGCAAAGAGCAAAGTCTGTTTTACCATTGTAGAACCAGAGTCTACTGGAGAATCATGTTTCATCTAAAGTGTCCAAAGCACTTACTGCACAATATCCTGGTAGAAGATACAGCTACCAACTTCATGCAAGGCTCGGCTTATAAGCGTGGCAGCATTTATTCCTCTTGAATCAGGACAATTTAGTGATTGAATCTAAATGGAAAAGGCAACCTCGAAACATAGCATTTGATTTCTCTCCTCATTTTGTCTAAAGCAGATACTCTTTACCTTTGGATTGACATAGGAAAAAACCGCCAACAAATTAAATGTGTAGGTAAAATTTGCATTGGCACTTTCGAGTGGAAAACTTTGTACCCTTATTAGTAGCCTTATTAGTATATTGTGTATCTTTAGCGGAAATCCATGTTTTTAAGATAGCAAGCTTGAGGAGAAAAAAAGGAAAAAATATCAATCATGGAATTATACTATCCCATAGGAGGAAGCTGTAGATTATCAACTTCTCTTAATTACCACCTTTGTTGAAGTGGCATAGCTAAAGTGTTGCTCTAGCTACATTTACCTGGTCAACGCAGACCCACAGCTGCACGAAGCAGGCTGGCCATCCTCATGGAAAAGTCTCTGGCACACAACTCAACTAAAGCTGAGTATTAATAAAACAGCCCAGCAGACAAAGCAGGCAAGAGAAGCCCCCGTCTTAGAGAAGAGCGTGCAGCATCCCACCGTGGCAAAAAGGCCAGGACTTCCACCCAAGAACATGGAGACTATATACTCTCCAGCCATCGCCATGTCTCAGGGGCAGCAGATGACAGCCCGTGAGATCACACCTCAGTTTTATTGACTATATGAGCAGTTTTTGACTGAACACTCGCTTCCGGTGACTTAACTCGCTTGCTGACACTGAACATAACAAGGGCTTATAGTTCTGATTTCTCAGCTGTGAGGCAAAACCACCTCCCAGTTCTAACTGACAGCATCTCAAGGAAAAGTAAGTGGGTAAATTTAAGCTGAAGGGACTGGAATATGCCATGTGAGGTGAAATACTCAGGTAGTAACAGCAGGCCTTTGAAAAGCTCTGTGCACAAACGGCACGATGATTTACCCACACTAACTTGGATAGATTTCATCCTTTGACCACTGAGTGTCTTTTTCCTTCTGAAAGGCATTTTTTTACCAAACCCAAATGATACTTCCTCAGTCTCTTAGAAATAACTGAACTGGCTTTGCTGAAATCTCCCCCCCAAAACTGAGGCACAAAGAAGATATCCCGGAAATTTATTAATGTTTATGGTATAGTAAACTTAGAAAAACTAAACTCAAGGAATTAAAATGTACTAAGGAACTTCAACTATGCCTGGTACCTTCACAAGAAATAAAAATCACTCGCACATGTTCCTATTTCTGTAGCACTGTACATCCCAGGAGACCCCAGAGGACTAACAGGTCCAGGCCTCTGTGATCTTAATACTTCGGCTTCAAGATGGTCTTCATCTCAGCACAGCTGCTTGTGTCAGAGTCCGGAGCTACTTGTTTCCATGAAATTAAAAATTAAACCCACCATTTAAATAAAAAGGTGCAGACCTTTTAATGGATTTTTGTATTTTTCCAAATGCATGAGTTTGTTAGAAGAAATCTTACCTGCTGCCAGAACAGAATCAGAGAACAGTTGGGGTTGGACGGGGTTTCTGAAGGCCACCTGCTCCAAACCCTCTTCCCCTCATGCCACCCCTTGCTCAAAGCGGGACCAGCTTCCACTGGGGGCCAGTGGGGCTTTCAGCCTCTCCAGGGATGGAGGTTCCACAGCCTCTCCAAGCCACCTGCTGCAGCGCTCTGCCACTCTCACCCTGACACTCCGCTCTAGCAGAGCAAAGCCAGTCACCAGGAGACTCACTTCAGCTCCCAAATTAAAGTTCTGGCACTGCTCTTTCAGCTGAGGCTCAGCTCTCTGTGCAGCAATATATAATGGCAGAAATGCACTTTCCAGCCAACTAAAATGGCAATAGAATACTACTGATTTCCTCTAAAAAAAAATTATAGGATTTTGTTATGTACATGTGATGAGAATTTATTTATGTTTCAATATAAAACCGATGTATCATACATTTCCTAATTTCTGCTATTAATTTCTATCAAGCTGTACCATTACAGCAAGGGATGATTTCTACTAAGAGACTTGGCAATTTAGTGGATGTACGGGGTGTCATGGAAATATTTCTGCTAAAATACAAGTGCGAAACAGTTAACAACATTAAATTTTAATTTTTCAGCACTAGGGTTCAGGATGATAACCAGCTGCTTGAACGCAAGTGAGGGAAAATCCATACATCTTCCAAGCTCGCGTTTCAGTCAGCCTGCTGGCAGGACTTTGATGCCATGCACTGCTGTCACATTCCACCCAGCTTCCATGCCAGCTTTGCAATGTGACATATTTCAACGTAATCCTTGCATCTTCCAGTTCATACCTCTGCCAAGCAAATGTGAATATGTAGTAAATTCCACAGCCCAGGAACTGTGTGCGAGATTCTCAGCAAGACGGACGTTTTCTGGTTGTGTAGCTGCTTTTCAAGCAGCTTTAGTACAGCGTGTGCTCTTCTCAAGGAACAGCTGCCTAGTCTTTTTAATCTGACATAAGTCTGGCCTGTCACTAACATAGTTAGTCCCACCACTCTTGTTCTCAGCTGCTCGTACTCACTGCCTCCCTCGTGCCAATTCAATCACTCACGTACCAGAGCTGTAAATCATATCAGGGAACCCATCCTACTGAGAAAAAAAAAAAAACAGCACACCATAACTTTTTCACAGTTTGCTGAGTTAGGTATGGCTTCATGCTATGTTTAATCTGATCGAACTCTGTCCCATTCCCTCCCTGCGCTGCCCACAGCGTGCTGGAAACAAATTCACGACAATTTTTTTCAGAGCTGGATCAGTTCAGTCACCGTTCACTGCAGAGCCACTTCAGTAACAGCACGAGCCTGAGGAACAAGTGCTCAGGCCTGAAAAGTGCATGCCCCTCTCTCAACAGCAGCCTGGACGCACGCTGGTTTAAAGATACTGTTTTAGCTGTTTATCTTACAGAAATACTTTGTCAGATGAAATATTAATAAACAAGATTACAAGAGCATACAAATCAAAACCTTGCAAGCTTTTCAACATGCTACTAGAGTAGAAGCTGCATTTTTACTTTCTCATTCTTTGCTTGTTCTCGTCTCTTTTCTTCAGTGAATGCCCGCTCACTATCAAGTTCAGAGATACTGGCCTGTATTTACTTAATAATCTGTGCAAAACCTGAAGGCATGTCCACATCCCAAATAAATCCTAAAATGAAACAGATTAAACCAGATTCAGTCAACAAGAAGTGGTTTATTTTCATACAGTATTCTTTATGTTAATGAGCACAAACCTAAGATGAAAAAAATGTAAGCAATTAAATACAAACATCTGTATAAAAGCAGATTTCAAAACCTTACCCAAAAAAAGCCTATTTTTCGTCCCTGTAAAGGAATAATACTTCACATCCTTGTTGTGGTCAATAGGATGGTAAAGGGAAAATCCTAGCCTACTGACAAATATTACAGTTGTTTGTAAGAAACATAACAGATTTCCCATTCTACATTAATTATCTTTAGATAATATTTGTAAGAAATTGTACATTCTGCTACCATTCTAACAAGCGTAATAACTGTATTAATATTTTATTATTAAATAATTAATATTTAAAAAGATATGAGTAGAATGACAGTGGACTGCCCTCAGACATGTTTGTAAATGCTCCTTGGTTTAAGGTACACATACAGAGAAAGTAAAATGTTTTCATTGTTCAGATAAACAGCCTTGTAGTGTTTTAATAGACTGGACCAGAATGAGCTTAGTGGGTGAGGAGTCTTTGACAAGACTTCTGTAAGGTCATTGTCATCTTAAAATGTAACTACAGAAGTAACATAACCGAACAATGTTTAATCTGGAGATTAGGATACTCCAGCTGTACTGGAAGACAGATAGAAATGAATGAAATCGGTTTACAAGAAGTCAGTTCGCTTGGCAATTTGCCCAAGATTTTTATTTTTTTTAGATTTACTAATGTCCGTAATTCGGGGTGTGGGCTGACATTACAGCTAAACAGCACAGCCAGCAACTGTCAAAGGGCACCCTTGCTTCCAGCACGCCTAGTCATACGTTCCTGCCATTTCCTTCACGCCAACACTGGGACTCATCCAATACCGTAATGAGCCAGTTCAGGCAATTAAACCTCAGAAAACTAATCCCACAAAAAGCAGTGATTAATTTTCAGCCAGTTTGGCCCTCTGACCTTTGTAAGTAAATAAAAATAGCTGTACGCAAGTATTTTAACATCTTACAAAAAAGAACTACCTGACAGTGCTGTGAAGGAATATTTTGTATCTCTGTTGTGATCAATAGGCTGGGAAAGGGTAAAAATCTGTCAAACTTTACAGTTGTTTATAAGGAATATATAGAACATAACATTCGAACTTTCATATGTCTATAATTTTAAGTAGTGAAAATGAAGGTCAGCATTTGTTAGAAGAAATTCTGGTTTCTTCTTTATCAGTCAGGAACTGTTATTCTGCCTCCAGAGCTCTGCTTAGCTAATTTTGTAGTTTCTTTTTTAATAATTTCAAAGTGACTCTCCAGAGTCAGACTCTTCACCCAGCAGAAACTGTGGGTGAAGGCCCACTCTTTGAATTCTGAACAAATCTGCGGCTGGAAAACAACTGGCACCCTGACCTCCTTGCATCTACTTTGCTCCTTTTTAGGCGCTCCTCATTTGCACAAACGCTTTTTTCAGTTCTCAGTGACCTCACTAATCCCTTTGCATCCAGAAACAAAAAAAACCCATACAACAGAAGTAGAAAACGGAAAACCACTTCATAGAATGGTTAGAGTTGGAAGGGACCTTAAAGATCACCTAGTTCCAACCCCCTTGCCATGGGCAGGGGCACCTCCAACTAGACCACGTTGCTCAAAGCCTCATCCAACCTGGCCTTAAACACTTCCAAGGATGGGGCCTCCACAGCTTCCCTGGGCAACCTGTTCCAGTGTCTCACCACCCTCAGAGTGAAAAACTTCTTCCCAAGATCTACTGTAAATCTCCCCTCTTCCAGTTTGACACCATTACCCCTCGTCCTATCACTACATGGCCTGGTAAAAAGTCCCTCTCCAGCTCTCCTGTAGGCCCCTTCGGGTACTGGCAGGCTGCTGTAAGGTCTCCCCGGAGCCTTCTCTTCTCCAGGCTGAACAACCCCAACTCCCCCAGCCTGTCCTCACCGGAGAAGCGCTCCAGCCCTCGGATCACCTCCGCGGCCTCCCCTGGCCCCACTCCAGCAGGCCCCATTTCGCCAGGCGGGCAGCACCTCTCCCTGCCCGGGGAAGCCCACCGCGCCCCTCCCCAGCCACAGCCGTTGCCTCCGCCGCGCCGCGCCCAGCNCCCCCCCCCAGCCACAGCCGTTGCCTCCGCCGCGCCGCGCCCAGCGCCCTCCGCCGCCTACCGGGCCCCGCCGTCCGCACCGCCTCCCTCAGCTACCCACCGCCCCGCGGTGACGCCCCCACCGGCGGCGCGCGCGCGCACCTTACGCACCCCTCCCCGCTCCCCGATTGGCGGCGCCGCCTCCGCCCGCTGCCGCGCTCCGGGCCCGAGGGGGACGGCG
>VZSF01001071.1:375729-390580 GCA_013398295.1 Chionis minor
GAGGAGCGGCGTGACGTCACGTCGCGTCACGCGTGGGGTCGGTGGGGCGGGGCGGGGCGGGGCGGGGCTGCGCTCTGTCGCCTGGGAATGGCTCTGCCTTTCCCGGCCGTTGCCACGCTCTGACGTGAGGCGGTGAGGGAGCGGCGAGAGGTACGTTTATTGCGCAGCCCGAGGGGAGCAGCAGGAGCCGGTTCCGGCGCTGGAGAATCGCAGCAGGGTGTGGGCCGGAAGGGACCTTTAACGGCCATCGCGTCCAGCCCCCCCTGCGGTGAGCGGGGACGTCTCCAACTAGATCACGGCGCCCGGAGCCCCGTCCCACCTGCCCTGGAACGTTTCCAGGGATGGGGCATCTCCCACCTCTCTGGGCAACCTGTGCCACCGTCTCACCACCCCCATGGCAAACATTTCCTCCTTACGGGGAGGAAAGTAATAAACTTAGAGTAACTGCGTGTGCAACGGACAACTTGAATTAGCGCTGGTAATTTCTGCACGGTCCACCCCGACTCAGAGAGGCAGAAGTGTTACATGATTAATTTTACACTCTGGCTTTTTTCCTTTTTTTTTTTTTCCTTCTTTTTTTTTCTTTTTTTTTTCCTTCTTTCTTTTTTTCCTTCCCTTTTCCTTCCTTTTTCTTTTTCCTTTTTCTTTCTTTTTTCTTTCATTTTTCTTTTTCTTCTTTTTTTTTTCCTCCTTTTTTCCTCCTTTTTTCTTTTTCTTCTTTCTTCTTTTTTTTTCCCCTACAGGTTGGGAATGGGTTAAGTGGGATGAGTTTCCTCCAGCAGATCAACTGTTCTGGGCCTTACGCTGTTTAAGAGAGCAAGGTTACAACCCCTTTACGGAAGAGCTCGACCATCTGAAGGGGTACACAGGAAGTCACCAGCTAGCATAAAAACAAATTGCAAGTTAGGTAACGAACTGAAGGACAGACCTGCTTTTTTTTGGTGTAAAAGAGAAAATGATGCATCATGCTTCCTCTGCCCATGTGAAAATACTACCCTTCCCAAAGCCAAAAAGATGGCAAATGTTTCAGTGCTTTTGCCATATTTCAGACAACAGTTGTCTGTTGTTCCAGAGCTATTTCTAGCTCTAGTGGTTAAAATTAATGTCTTCTTTTATAGAAAACTGTGTTTTGTCTGGTTAATCTTTACATAGATGAATAGCCCTTTGGAAGTCAGAACTAGTCAGAGAAGCTTACTCACTTGGAAACGGTTGTAGCATCAGGCTCAAGAGAAACTGCTTTGTTTAAACCACTGTCCCGCGTTCTGTGTAAAACTCCTTTGCATGTCATGGTGCTTTCCTGGAATTATAAATCTTGGACCAATTTTTAAACTTCGCTTTCTCTCATAGCTTCAGTTAAGATAGTCATAAATAAAAGTCACATTTTACAGACAATGACTCGCTCTCCTGCAGACAGTAGCGCCTACTTAAAAATCAGAGTATTTACAAACATGAAAAGGCTGCGGCAGCTTCTTGCAGAGAATGATAATTCCCTGACCCTTCTTGCCGCCCCCTTTCATTACGGTTTGCAGCCTCAGTTACATTAGAATTTACCTGCAGAAGTGGTTTCGGGTCTCTACAGTTGATCTTAATTCCTGATCATGTTAATAAAGTCTTAATAGTTTAATGGAGAGGTGCCTACAGTGTTCTACTAGACTGACACAAATAATATTGTACAAACCAACGTCGTCTCTAGGGGTAGCTCCATGGCAGACAGTTACACTTTTTGGCTAAAAAGCATTGTCAGTATTAAACAGCACAGATGGGTGCAATTCTGTGTGGCTACTGGGATTTGATAGAATTGTTAATTTTCAGTTCAATGTGAGTAAATGATTGAATTGGTAATGAATGAAATCACAATATCCAAAAATACATACAAAAACAATGAGCTTATCTTTTATTTTTCTAGAATCTAACCAAATTTGATTATTTTCCAGCTGTAGTCATTAGGACATCGGCAATTAATTTTAGGATATGACTTAAAAAAAAAAATCACTAATTGGCTCAATTTTTTTTCTCTTCAGGTTCTTTTAAAACACAAATTTTGTCTGTTTCCTTTAGAAATACCCATTGTACAAAATGTTCTGAGATACCTGTAATGTCTTTTGAATAAAACCTAAGCACAATAGTGAAAGATTAAAATTGTCTGAAATTATGAAATGACTTGTCAGTTCTTAAAAGAAATGGGCTTGAAGGGTTTAAAGCTCTTCCTTACTTTGCACATACATTTTCTTAAATGGGGATGTCTCTTTTTGCTGAAAAGCAGACAGAGTGATACAAGGTATAAAGACGCTACTGACGATTGCAAGCCTCCTGCTTAGAATTTGAAGTATTAACTATGCACTTCTCTTAGTACAGATATTCCTTCTCTGAAGTGAAGAAAAAAGATAATGTTATAAAGCAGTTTTGAAATGGGAAATATCACTGAAAATTCCTTTACTACTGTATCTTTGTAGAAAGCTTATTTTTTCTATGCAAAAGTGGAGATTTTCTTGCTGAAAGCTACTTTATGTACACTGAAAATTATTGCATTCAGCTGTCAACAAAGAGGCTCTAGGAAGAGTTGACAGATGTCCTGCCCATCTGTCCCAAAGAATAATGAAAAAAGAAATAATGATTAAGATGATTTAGTGACATTTCAAATTTTCTTTACATTTCTAACTCCTGATGGGAAAACAGGGGTCACTGCAAAATGGTTTATCATGCAATAAATATTTTGTTACTATTAATGGTTATATTCAATCTCTTGTAAACAGACAAGTGGTTACTGAAATGAGGACACAAACAGTATCTCCATATGCCAGGGTTTCTGTATTCTTTCCAAGTGGACTGATTAAATGACTACAGTGCATTACTGCAATCACTTGTCAGCAATCCCTAACTTCAATAACTTGTTTTGTATGTATCGTGTATTTGTAGTTACACACACACACCCCCACACACCCTCCCCCCTAGAAAATTTGATTCTCAGTGGATTTTAGCTGCTAAGACACGGTCCTTTCAACTAAATGTTATGTTTACTTTGATTTTTGGTACTTCTGCTAAACAGGAAAATCTACTACATACACATCTAAGCCACTGAATAACAGAACGCTCAATTAAAACTTTGTGGTTTGCCAAATTGCTTGTAACAGACAAAATTCACCTAAAATTGCATTCTAATTATCCAGCACTGAGACAAAAAACTCATGAGCAGTATATAGTTTGGAGCACTGATGTAAAGAAACTGATCAGGATGCGTCTTATACCCAGACTCTGACTTTTTTTATGCCAAACGAACAGTGGGCAGAGCGGTCTTCTTACCTTTCTTGGATGTAACACATTGCTCCCACTTAATCATTAATAGAGTAGCAAACAACCCTGAAAAAGAAGCGGTCATTGCTTCTGTTCACTCTTTATGTCTGGAAACAGTCACCCACCTCCCCAATATTTCATTTAGTGAATTGCATGATATAGCCATATAAGAGTTTTGTGTAGGCTGTACATTACACTTTCCATGACTATTAATTAGCTCTATTTGTATGTCATTCCAAGAAAAGAATGTCCTTATCAATGAGAAGACGAAAGAGACTAGTGAGCTGTGGCTATGTCACAAGCCACGTGGAGTGGTGCATTTAGGGAAGAAACTACTAATCCCATGGTAAAAAGCATTAAGAAACTGCATTTTGCAATATTGTGTATGATCCTGGTCATACACGTTTAAGAATAATGTACGCACAATGTGAACTAGAACAGGGGTAGGCAAGGTTAATTAGGATGATTGAGACAGACCAGGTGTATTGGGATTAACATGAATTAAAGAGGAAATACAGTTCTCTATGAAGACATTGGGTGTAAACATCAAAGAGCAAAAGACAATAACTGAACAAAGGTTAAAATATATATGTATATGGATAACTTTAGACTGCAAAATAGAAGCTAAATTTTAATAACTCTGAAAACACTTCCAAAAGGAACAGCTGAGACAAAACCAAATTCCTCATTTCTCTTTTTTTAAAAACAAAACAAGCCCTTAGCCTATATTATCTGATTGAACCTAACTGAAGAGGTCCTTTTAATTTCTACATCCTTATTGGATTTGTACATATGTTGGTCATATGTGGGAGCGTTACTGACAGCAATATTTGAAAGACTGTCTGAGCAAATGAGGAATTACCTGAATTACCAGATAGTTCTTGTATCTACAAAATGGAAGACTGGAGAGAATTGCGGTCTTTGCTTCAGGAAGCCTTGTTGCAGGGCAGAAATCTGTAACTGCCATGAGCAACAGTTCATATAAGTAACCCTCTGATCAAATCAGAAAACTGAAAAGTAACTGTCATAAAATAACTCCTTGAGCAAAACAGAACAAGGAAAGGAAAGCCAAGGGAAGCGCCTTTGGAAAGATGAAAGAACATTGTAGCTGAGGCAGGAAACACAACTGCTGAAGTAAACAAATTAGCAGGTTCAAAGAAGTGAAAAAATTACAGAAAGACAAGAATAAAGAATCTGCGAGTACTTTGAACTGAGAGGAGCTGAACTTGCAGCGTGCCCCAAAGGGCATCATCTCCAGGGTCCCAGGATGCGTAACCAAAGTGCTGGTGAAATCTTGGCAAATGGGCACTCTACATCACTGCCTCAGGGTCTGCCTACCTCTGTGCTGAAAAGGACAGACTTCCACTTCCTGACTGCTCAGCTGCTTCTAATACTGACTTGGCATTTTGCAAAGGGGAAAATGGGAGTGCAAACTTTGGAAACCCAATAAAAATTCAACCACACACTGAGATAAAACGTGCCGAGTACTGAAGTTACTGTGTAACTCATCTAAGATTTAAGTTTGCAAAATGAAACGTAAAGTTACATCAAAGTTGAGTTTATTTATGACAAATCATTCATTATATACTACAATAATTACAAACTTGTTCTTTTTTACACCTTATTGCCATATTTTTATTCTCGGCACACACGAGATTATCAAGAACATTGATTTAGGCAGTAACAAAAGAAGATATTAAAATTACAAATTTCATGCCTCATTTCTGTGCCATAGAAAAGGCTATCATCAAAAGAGTAAAGTTACTAACAAACATACAAGGGGATTCCCCTTACACCTTTTTTCCCAAGAACTTTTGTCATCTAATGTATAGTAAATATATATATATACACACAGCAGTCTCTTGCAAACATACACATTCACACATTTACATAATCACCGGAAATTTGACATCTCTCCTCCAGCAGAAAGCTCCCAGTCATTTTACTTGAACATCTAATGGGGGAAAAAAAAAAAGATTCTAAAGTCCACAGGTTTAAATTAGTCACCCTGTTTCTGAGTCAGCTGTTACGCTGGCGGTCCTGTGTAGGGAGAAGGTAACAGAAGGGTATGGCAGTTTGTGATGAACAGCATCCAACCTACCTTCACCACAGGAAAGGTCTACTAGGGATACTGTCCCTTTTGTACCTAGTCTGAGTCACTGCTGCTGCTTGAGGAGTCTGTTGACATAACTTCTACATCATCTTCATTCTCTTTATTGTGTCCTGGAGGCTCCAACATGAAGTCATTACTATGATTAGGAGGTAGCATGTTCATTGACATGTCGCTTGACTGCCAAGGATACTGAGGAGCCAGCACATCTGGAAAAAGGGCATAATCAATCAAACTGTCACCTTTGTAGATCAACAAATTCAACAAGACAGTTCGACCCAAACTCCAATTCAAAAATCAAAACAAATCTTAAAATCCTTCCCGAATTTTGGACAGATGAAACCCTCCAGGAAAAGCTGGAAAACATGACTGATATGCCATTCTCTCACTGTAAAAGCCTAGTCTGCCAGAAAGGCCCATTTACGTAGGTGGCTCTTGATCTCTTATCACTCCAGTTCAAAACAGTATATATTCATACAGAGCTTTTCATCTTCAAAGCACAGTTTGAACTGACTTAAGTCACAGCCACTGGCAGTAATGAAAATGGTCACCCTCTGTCAGTATGTAAAAATAGATGAAAACATTAGACACACAAAAAAAACCACTTAAGGTAGACCACAGAAATTCAGAGTAAAAGGTTTTATCCAAATTTGGCTGAAACACATTGGTTATTGTTTTTCCAACATGAAATATGGTGTATCACGTGTAAAGAGCAGTGTCCTACTACAAAACCAGGGCACAGACGGAGATACTTGAGGGGTGGGAATGCCCCACAGTGTCCCAGTCACGCCAGCCTCAATTGCCTCTGACTTCTCTCAGCTCTCGCTGTTTCTTCTCTTCCTACTTCCAAAGCCACCCCATCCTGTACTCCCTACCAACATACCCTCCCCCACAACCCTTCCTAGTCTCTCCCTTCCTTGGCCCCAAAATGGCTCCCATTTCAAAGCTGCAGTACACATATATATGCCATTTCTGCTCTCTTCCTTTTAATTTATGCTCTTACTGCTGTGCTTCAGTTCTTCTCCACTTATTACTAGGCACTGTAGCTAAGCCTATCCCATAGAAGAAACCAGCTATCTCCCGCATACAGCAAGAATTATAATAATTAGGCAGAGTCAGAAGTGAACAAAAGCCCAACCACGTGGGACTCTTGAGCACAGAAAGAGGGGGCACTGTCTAAGCAGGAGGTCATATATGGTAGACTTACTGTCACTCAGGTGCTGCCAACTCAGAAGCACAGTCTCCATACACAGAGTAGCTTCTCATCTTTCAAGTCTGCAGACACCTGAGATTCCACATCTAAAGGCACAGTCCCCTAACGCCAGATGCATTACCAACTGTACAAATCCAACCCACCAGCAGATGTGAGGACATAAGGCAGCCTTTGTGCCTTATGTCCTCACATAAGGTTCTGCGCCTGCTTTAGGAAGACCAATAATAGTACCAGGTGGTCTCATCCCAGCTGTGGTGAAGTTTGAACCAGCTTTATTTGAACCAGCTGAGAATGTAAGCCAGTGTCTTACATTCTGTGGCCATGGTTCAATGCTAGAACCAGTCCACTTTTAAACCAGGTTGAATGTGTGTGCTAAGCAGCCTCAAAGTTTTGAGGCTACTAAGCAGCCCAGTGGCTGGCTTGCAGACTCAGTAAAGGTTCAGTAACTGGACATCTCTCTGCAGAAGTCTCTCAAACAACTTGAGCCCATAACTAGCATTCTCAGGACATGCCGCCACAGACCAACAGACTCAAGCTCACAAAATGCCAGGGCAGCCTCTACTTTCTTCTGAATGAAGTTTTGATGTTTCCCTCTTATCTGACAGTCTAGTAATTAAAGTATTTCCCCTGACATAGGAAGACCAGATTCAGTTAACAACTCTGAGAAGTTGAAAACCCACATTTTCCAGCTTCTCAAGTAAAAGTCCCAAAGAGCGGGCTTTTGGTTCTTAAAGAGACAGCACTCAAAAGTGCAAGTCTGCATCCCCTAAGGCAGAGGAGACATCCAGAATGGGCTCCACCGAAATAACTCCATGAGGAAGGCACAACTTCAACATCTCCTCTGACCATATATCAAAAGAACAGAAAGATAGATGAGCCCATCCTCAGCATTCCCCTGGTGGGTTGCTATGGTCAGATGTCCGGGTCCCGCTCCTATTCAGCTCACTGACCCATTTCATCCAAGGCCAAATGTTTAGAAAGTGAGATGATGCAGAACTTCAAGTCACTTCCTAAGAGGTGACAAGAGGATTAGACAGATGATTTGAAACACAAAATCTAATTTTGCCATTTGTCCAAGGGAGTTCTGATACAGGTCTTGTTAATAAATTCAGTACAATTTTTGTAAACAAGCTTTCTGTAACACCTGCAAGTGGCTTAACAGACAGGTAAGAACTGTTACAGAACTCATATGAATCCAAACTAAGAATTTTTCCACAATTTAGTCTAACCATGGTAGATTAATGCTGCACAGGTACAGAACCACTGAATTCTTGATTCAGTTACTGTAACATACTGCTTGCTAAATTCTATTTTAGCATGAATGGATGAATCCCACTAAAGTCAGTGGAAGTGCCCATTTCACTAAGCAGCTGAGGGATTAAAGCTCAATTCCTACACTCGAGGTACTACTTCACCAGCTGTCCTTTGCAATGTCTGTTCTAAGCAAACAGTCTTGCTATAGAGAGTGCAGACTTAAAGGAAGGTAGGGGATGACAATACACCCCTTTTTCTCTGAATGCAGCTTTCACAAATCCATACTTTGTCATTGCTGCTAAGGAAAGTTTGCTTTGAAAATGCTTCTTTTTAATATGATTTGATATCACTTAATTTACAGCAATTTAAAATAGGTAAATTGAAGGGTAACTAAGTGAGTTTTATTTATATTATAGACTTAGTTGTAGTGTCTGCAGTATGACTTAGTGTGAAATAAAATTATGCAATTTCTAATTGTTAACTTTATTTACTAGATCTTTGCTGCTAGGGAACAACATTAGCCATAATTTTCATTATTTTAACTCTGATTTGCCTTTGCTAAGGGTAACGTGTAATTGCTATGACTGTACAAAGAATAAAGAAAAGCAAAACAAAACTGAGTTTATCTTACCTGGCAGTCTGCCTGCTGCAAGTGCATCCCCTGGTAAGTGTCCATTAACTCCATTGGTGGATGGGTTGTTCATCTGACCCAAGAGACCACTCCTCATTTCCAGATCTGTAGGATATGGCCTGCGTGGGTCCCCTTTAAAAAAAAAAAAAATTAAAAAAAACCCTGAATGTTTTTACATATTTAACAATTGTCTTGCAGGCATTAACTTTTTCTTCAGCACCTACTTTCCTGACCAAAAACAACCACAGTGGGATTGTCTGGATCAACAATGAGCGTTGCACCCATTTTGTTAAAAATCAAAGTCTGTGTCTTTCACTTTCTTTGTTCATTCAAACTTGGCAAAAAAAGGTATCTTTGCTCTCCCTGCTGCTTCGCAGCTAAACAGCAAGGACAGGAATTGGAAAAAACACATTTTCATTTTGGAGAAGGAGAATAGTCCCCAAAATTGAAATGTGACACAATGAAAACACTGCTTCGCCCTCCACTGATTACTAAGTCCTCTGTAAAGAATATTATAAGAGGCAGGAGGGAACACAACCAAGCACACGTAAAAGTCTTTAACGTACTTTAACGTACCTTATAATTGGGGCTAACATTCAGGGGGAAAAAACAAACAAAGGAGAGCAGAGGAGACCAGTCAGTTGATGGAAGCATGCAGTTTCATAGCCTTTTGAAGATATACTTACAGTCTACAAGACTTTGGATATCCATTTTTGTCAGAAATATTAGATACAACAGCTGAAAACAGTATTACTCTAATAAACCACTGTGGTTTTCACTATACAAAAGTATTAGAAGACCAGATACTGACCATGCTTTGTTATAAAAAAAATCTCTTGTCATAAACATGATAGTTACCTGGTACCCATGTCAGAGGCGCACAAACAGCATTGCTAGCACTGATCCTATGGGCATATTTAATTATTTCCTCAGAGGAAATAGCACCTGGAGAAAAGGGAAGGAAAGTTATTATATTCTCAAAAGATTGCATCATTCAATTATTTCAGAATACTGGATACCAATATCGAAAAGACTGGGAATGTAATTTTGTCAAACATTAAGAGCACGCTTCAAATGCAATGACTGCTGAGAGGATTCTTAGATTATGCAAAGACGAGCTTCACAGTGAACTGATGTTACAGCCATGAGTTCAGTACACCTTCAATGTCAACAGTTCTTCAACCTTGTGAAAAACACACATGGATCTTTTAAGCAGTGTACTTGACAAGCACCCCTCAGGAGTCATCACTAAGACCAGTACTATTTAACATCTTTGTTGGCGACATGGATTTTGGGATTGAGTGCACCCTCAGCAAGTTTGCTGACAACACCAAGCTTTGTGGAGCAGTCAACACACTAGATGGAAGGCATGCCATCCAGAGGGACCCGGACAGGCTTGAGAGGTGGCCCGTGTCAACCTCATTAAGTTCAATATGGCCAAGTGCAAAGTCCTGCATGGTGGTCAGGGCAATCCTGTGCACAAATACCGGCTGGGTGGAGAATGGATCGAGAGCAGCCATGATGAGGGGAACTTGGGCATGGTAGTGGATGAGAGAAGCTCAACACGAGCCAGCATAATGTGCGCTCACAGCTCAGAGGGCCAACTATATCCTGGGCCGCATCAAAAGAAACATGGCCAGCAGGCTGAAGGTGATTCTGCCCCTCTACTCCAATCTCCTGAGACCCCACCTGGAATACTGTGTCCGGCTCTAGAGCCCCCAGCATAAGAAGGACATGGAGCTGTTGGAGGGGGTCCAGAGGAGGGCCACAAAGCTGATGAGAGAGTTAGAGCATCTGTCCTATGAGGACGGGCTATGACAGTTGGGGTTGTTCAGCCTGGAGAAGAGAAGGCTCCAGGGAGACCTTATAGCAGCCTGCCAGTAACTGAAAGGGGCCTACAGGAAAGCTGGAGAGGGACTTTTTACCAGGCCATGTAGTGATAGAATGAGGGGTAATGGCATCAAACTGGAAGAGGGGAGATTTACAGTAGATCTTAGGAAGAAGTTTTTCACTCTGAGGCTGGTGAGGCTCCAGAACAGGTTGCCCAGAGAAACTCTGGATGCCCCATCCCTGGAAGTGTTCAAGGCCAGGTTGGATGGAGCTTTGAGCAACCTGGTCTAGTGGGAGGTGTCCCTGCCCATGGCAGGGGGGTTGGAACTAGGTGATCTTTAAGGTCCCTTCCAACCCAAACCATTATATGATTACATGATTTCATAAGAAAACTTCAGCACCTGCTTTATTATGGAATTTTCTGTAGTATAGAAATTTTTTTGTCTGCTGAGCAATTATAAAGCATATATGTAGCACTACTTTTAAATATGTGTCTGTATTACAGTAATAGAAACTTTATGAAGTCCCTGGATTTTACAGATGAAAGACAAAATGATAAAACAAATAACAAAATTATAAAAGACACTGTAAAAAAAAAAAAAGTAACACAAAAACACACCAAGAAAATGCCTTCCGCAAAAAAAAAAAAAAGTCTGTTTAGCTTGCTAAGTGCCACAAAGTAGCAGGAATTGCTACAAATACAAACCAGTACCACCAGCTAGTCAGTCCTTCAAAAACAACACACAGGCACACAAACATTCTCTTTTTCTCTTTCCTCAGTAGACCTACTGAGGCAATTTGGTGAGACACTTAGGTAATCGGATATAGTGTTATCAGTCCAAGAAGAGTGTTGAGACACTTGAATTTAAGTGTAATATCATAATATTTTGCCACAAAAAGTAATTCATTCCTGCCTTTATTCTGAGGAAATGGTTATAGGTTCATAATGAAATGGAAATTTGTTTACACACAAAGCATCCAAAATCTGTGATAGCAGAATTAAAATAAAATAACCCTAACTTGAGCTCACTAACAACTTTCTTTACAACTGCATTTACATAGCATGTACAATCATGGATACTCACCTTTTCTTGCCTTTTCAATTGATTTCAGCTTTTCCTTTGCTTGATAAACAGCTGTTGCCTAGTTGTAGAAAAACAACAAACTAAACCAAACCTTAAATGCATCCTTAATTTGTAAACTTCTACATAAAGTCAGCTCTGTGAATAAACCCTTGCATTTAATTGCATTTTAAGAGAGAAACTATTCAGTCAACATTTTCAAAATATAGAGAAGTAAAGTAGATTTGGAAGAAAATTAGCATTATAAAACAAAACTGAATACCGTAATAACTAAACAGTATTTGACTACTGAAAAAAAAAAACCCAAACCACTAAGCTCTTATGAAGTTTTAAATATTTAAAACTTCTCAAACTAACACACCACCACTTTCTCCAGAACCACCTTTTTCACAAGTAGATGCTCAAAAGCAAACACATCATTATGAACTTACCAGTATGTGTTCTGCTTCTTTTAGTTGTTTCTGCAGCTGCTGAATATCATTATCCCTTTTTTCTACTACCTTTTCTAAAAGCTGCATTTCATGATGGATTTTCCCCTGATCAACAGCCAACTTCATCAGCTCTTGAAACTCTCCATCTCTCTGAATCAGCAGTTCCAGGATCTATTGAACAAAAGTTTTGTAGAACTTTTAATTTAGCTACAGTAACAACACTCCCTCAACTGTGCTGCAAAGAACAACAGACATCCAGAGGAGTATTTGTATGGAAAGTGAAACAAAACTTCTTCTTCTCTTTGCAGAAACAGCCTACAAAGCATACAACAAGTGAACAAACAACAACATGAGGACCAAGAACGCCTTTGTAGTGGGGCCGAAACCTCATCATCAGCATTAGCCTGAGTATAGGCAAAGGGAAAAGGAGAAAGGAAGAAAAAAAGGAAAAAAAAAATCAGAAGCAAAGCAAAAACATTGTGCTTACACAAAGAAATGCAGTGTAGAAAGTAGGGTTACCTGGCTCTCCTCTCCTGGTTGTGGAAGCTTCTGATTTCTTGAAATTGCCAAAATTTCAATTAGTTCCCTGAAAGGAAAATTCTGTGTTTGTGCAATTTTCTAGGGCATTATTTGTAAATCACATCAAGTCACCCTAAAATTGTCATAGTAATGCTATTATTACAAAAGTATTAATGGAATTGAGTATCTTATAGTGTTGGCAGAGATTTTTCGGCTAAGATTAATTCTGTGAATAGTCTCATGTTTGGAGCACAT
The DNA here is from genome assembly GCA_013398295.1 of Chionis minor. NCBI lineage: Eukaryota > Metazoa > Chordata > Aves > Charadriiformes > Chionidae > Chionis > Chionis minor. The sequence continues at coordinate 388,346 of VZSF01001071.1, forward strand.
TTTCTTCTTAGTGCTCATGTGTATTTGTACTCACAAAATGTGCTGGGTTCCTGCTGAACTACAAGACATGAGCAGAAGCTGAGAAGTAACAGCACAATGAAATGCATTTGTATCCTACTGCCTTTGTTGTAAGAGGGCTTTAAAGTTCTCTTCACTATTTTACATCTCTAATTTTCCTCCATTTTTTCCCCAACAGAGCAAGCTTTGCAAGCTTCTTGGGTTTAGAGCAATTAAGTCTACGCTTTCGAACAACCTAAAGAGCTGGTTGTGAAAATACTTTTTTAACAAGTGCTTCCACAATGGTATTATCAGTTGTACATCAAACTCACACAAATACCAAAAAACAAACAATATTCTGGTGCTAGGTTAGAAGTGCTTCTCAAGCAAACCTCTTGATCATGCTTCCATTTACTTTGCCACCATTCTGAAAAGCCATCAAGAACCTCAGAGGGGACTCACTAAACAACAAGACCACTATGCAAAAAGGCATTTTCTCTAAATTCAGCAAATTTATTTGACTTCTATAGATGGCAATTCAATGGTAAGCATGAGTAACACTCTATCTGAAGACACTGTCCTTCTTTGCTTGGTCCAGTGCAAGCAGCTCAGTGGGATGTACAACTAATACAGCAGTGGGGCCAGAACCTTATCATGAAGACAGGTACTTTCCAAAATGTCTGAAAAAGCCTCTCACCCGTAAAGCTCGAAAGAGCACCTTGGTCTATGTCCCTTGGTCGCTAACCCTAAAATGATTTAAAGCAATTAGAGAATAAAGAAACTTGTCATTATCACTAAAGCTTTATTCTACCTGACCGACATTGAGAAGTAGCAAATAAAATCTGTTGTAAGTAGGTCAAGTACTGCCACCGAGGCTGATGTCATGGAAGGTTGTAATTCTGGCCTGCGTTAGCCAGATAATGCAGAGGTAGATTCAAAACTATACAAAAGCTATGGATTAGACATGTTGCTTAATTTCTGCCCCTACCACCTAGCTAGTACCATGACTGCGAAAGGCCTAGCTGCACCGTGCTGCAACATTTTGCTGATCAACAGGAAGATTCACCAAATGCTGCTGAGGGTTGCTCTGAATTCATTACATTAGACTCTTAGTCCCAAGATTTTTTAAAAAAATAGGTAAAATGCAAGTCTTTTTTTTGTCCCTCTCAAAAACACATGTTCTCCAGCACCCATAAGTCCCAATAAAACCTAAAATTGAAACCAAAACCTAACCAGAAACAACAAGAGCAACTGACAAGTATATTTTGCTTGTCCTGACAGTGGTAATCATACAGAGTGAGCCAGCCACATAGATAGTATGGGTTACTCCCTCTGAAAAAGTCTTCCTAAGCTCCTGTTCTCCTCCAGAGGAGGAAATTAATTAGGAACCAGTTTAAGTGCACTGCCTGCTGTGCCACCACAACATGGTGGACAACTTGGACGATGGTTATCAGTCCAGCCTCAAGAAAATGGACCATGCACCTGAGCGTTCCTATCACTCCAAAGGCGAGCTCTGCATCCTACTTTGGGCGAGTTTAACGCTAATACAGGCAACGACCAGAATGGCTTAAGTCATGCAATAGCGTCTACAAATTTCTGACTTCACGATTCCTAGTGTATAATAAAAAGCCTAAAATCGGTATGCGTGTGTGCATTTCACAGGAAATGCAGGTGTCAAGCAAGAAAGCAAGGCAAGCGTAAGACTAAGGAAGCTCTTCTTCTGCTCTGAAAATAGGAAATAAGGGGCCGCCGATGCTTTCCTGCCCGGCTGAGAGCTGCGGAGCAGAGGGCTAGGCCGGACCCAGCCCCCCGGGGCAGCACCAACCCTCCCGCCACAGGAGCCGGCCCGGGTGCAGCGGGAGAGCAGGGAAACGCGCGTACCGGGCCGGGCCGGGCCCTCCTGCCGCCCCGCAGCCCAGTGAGGGGTCGGGTGAGGCCGATCCCCTCCCAGCCCGACCCCAGGGGCCCCCGCTTCTCTCAGAAGCTCCGCGCAGCGTCCAGCGCCGAGCGCCCTCTCCTCACCCCCGCCGCCCGCTGGGGCCGTCCCATCTGGGCACCGGGCGGCCGGGGCGGGGGTGGGCAGAGCGCGATACCTGGCCAAGAGCTCGAGATCCTCCAGCGCCGCCAGGAGCCGGTCCCGAGTGCTGCTCCGCTCCCCACCTCCCCCGGTCGCCGCCGCCGCCGCCGCCGCCGCCGCCATTACGATCGCGGGGCGCAGGCGCGGGCCCGAGCGAGACC
>VZSF01001071.1:390696-419416 GCA_013398295.1 Chionis minor
CCGATCTCCCCCCCCACCCCCCCCGCGGGAGCTGGGTGGTTACACACGGATCTGCGCTTGTCGCGCTTCCAGTCCCCGGGTTTCTACAGAGGAGGCTCTAAATAAGTCGCAGATATGCGCTAAGGGCACAGAAGACAAACTGCAAAGAAAGGGTTTGTGGCTGAATTTGCGCCTTAACTTTTTTTTTTTTAACTCACTGACTGAGGGTCCTGATGGCCAAAAATCCCTTCGGTGCTTTTTATCAGCTGGAGGATGAAATGTTGCTTCGCTAACGGCTGAGGCAAGTTAAGTGGCGGATGCTGAAGATGTAACAAAACTCTGAGTTTTTAAATCCGACAGAGCCAAGACCTCGTTTGGGCTGGGCTGCCCGGGCCCTGAGCGACAGGAGCTGGCAGTGACCTGCTGCCTGTGCTGACCCGGCTGACCGGGGTGCAAAGGCACCTCTGCATCCGTTACAGAGGTCTGCACAGGATGATCCAGGCAGGGAACAGATGCAAATCCTGCCCTCCATCCTGCCAGAAGTCGGGCTATAATTAAATAACACTGGGTTGGGTTTGGGTTGGTTTTTTTTTTAATAAATGTTGCTGTATATGGGCTGGTGCTGTAAACAGGCCTCTAGCTCTGGGTGGGGTCACAGTGAAGCCAGTGGAATTTTTTATATTCATGAAACTTAGAGTAATGTGAAGAGACTGAGACAAGCCAGGGTGGAAGGCAGATGGGGGAGCAGGGAGTTGAAAGCTCATCTGGGGCCAGGGTTTATAATCGGGCCAGGCACTTCCACAGAGGAGCAGGGAGTCCACAGACCCCACGTCCTTCTGCTGTCTGCAGGCAGCTGCTAAACCTGCCAGCAAACAGCCATTCTCTTCTCTCCTGATTAGAGAAAGCACTACATGAATGATAACATCCGTGACTGTTCTGGTATTTACTCTGATTATCTTTTTACCTTCTGCCATAAGTATGTCCCAGAGAAATTTACACTAGTCAGTGATTCTTTGAATTGTGGTTTAAATAAGTGATTCAGCATTATGAGATTTGTGATAAAGCAATGAGATTTGGCAACCCTGAGAAGAAGAAAACTCTGCCAATAGGAGTTGTTTAAAATTCATTTACAATATACAACAACCCTCAGCGTTCTGATTGTTGATAGTTTGGGAATTCTTTTTGAACTACAAAGCAGATACAATCTCATCAAATAGTTCTGCCCTTTAAATAACTTTCGCTTGCTTTTTTTTTCCCCAGTATTTCCCTGATTTTCTTGAGGGAAAGATGTAATCAGTGATGCGATCTGTTTGTGTATCCAGTTGACTGATTTGTTAGAGTGTCTGTACGGGTGCATAAGCAGAGAGAAATAGCAACTTTGAAAACAAAGTGATCCATCCACTAAATCATTTTCTTCCTCACGTTCATTTTGACACCTGAACTATTTAGACCTGAAATACTTCTGATATATTTCAGGGCCATAATACTAGTTTCACTATAGTTAAAAGCTTGTGGCGTTAATAGAACACGCAAACTTGACGGGCCATGGAGTGAAATGTCCGTTATGCGAGATTCCTGTAGGCTGATCTTTCCCTCTCGTGTCCAGGAGCCTGTTCCCCCTTTCCCTTTTGACAGCAGTACTTCTCCCACCCAACCAGGCCAATGCCACCAGTATTTCACTGGAGCAGCTGCCCTTCTTCCCACCCCCCTTCCCAAATTGTTGCCCTTCTTTGCAGGCAATGTGGACATCTAGCTGCTTTCTGCTGCCCAGTCCTTCCCCTCTCCTTGCCTTGGGGATGCAGCAGCATCTGGGAAGCGCGGGTTCACAGGCTGAGACTTACTTGTGCTCCTGCCTCTACGTGGGAAGACAGGGTGAGAGCAGAGGCATCAGGGAATGCCTGCCTGTGCCAGGACACAGAAGGTCATTCAGACTAGGTCAGAGGGGTCGTCTCCTTCGGGACAAAGGGAAAGGCTGGGTGAAATGGGCTCATGCCCCAAACTTGCCCCGTGGGCCCATTGCTTTAAGACTGAGTGGATAATTTGCTGAATAGACTTCTGAAACACTTGCCTATACAAAACAACAGAGCCTCTGTTTCCCCAGTGATGGTTCCTCTGTTTCCTCAGTTCTCTAGTGCTTTTGGCCTTCTTTCCCCTGAGTAAACTTTTTTCATAGTTGTGTTGGTTTTGAGCCAGATCTGCTTCTTTAAAGCTCATGCCCTTCCTGAATAACTAAGCATTGTTCCCAACTTTTTTCAGTAGTCTGAGAACAGTTTAGGTTGTGTGGCCATGAATGTATCTTTCCATCCACAGTGGGACTATTAGACGTTTCAGAGCTCTCTCACTTCAGATTGTCTTCCCAATGGCATACCGAATGTATTACTAAGAACCTGTTAGCACAAACAAAAATAGCTTATTTTATCCTGTTCGGCCAAGTCTTGCATCTTCCAGAACAGGCCTTTAAGTGATGATCTGCAGGGCAAACCGATTCCAGTAGAGAGATCCATGAGCAGCTGAGTTGATCTAGTAGTTTACCAACGCTGAGAAGCTGAGATGTTGCTGACTCCTCATCTGCTAACCCCAGATTTTCACCCTGCCTTACCTCCTCCTTGATGTTTGCCATATCCTTCCTTGAGCCACTTCAACGCAATAACAAGACTGAGGAATATTTAATTGGGGGTGTGGTGTGTGTTCATTACCTTCTGGGTTAGCGAGTGAAACCTAACCTCATCGTATGGAACCATGCCTTCGGTGTGTGGTTTTATGTTACAACTAATTGAGTATGACTGTGGGCTAATGCTGAAAAGTGCAGTCTTCATCTCTCTCCAGATACGTGTTCCTTCTCAGCCCCCCTTAACGAGCAGTCCAGTGACTGTGAGACTGCAGAATGAATCAGGTGAGCAAACGAGTTCAATGAAAAACCATAGTTTTTCTGGTGGGTTTGTTTTCTGTCAGATGAGCTCGTTGAAGCAGTTGACTTCAGGGTTAGCCATCGCTAGGTCACTAGACACAAGGGACGATGTGGTCAGGGCAGAGAACGAGGGATGCTACTTATTCCTAGTTAAGTGAAATTCAGGTCTAGGATTCCATCTAGGATTCCTCCAGTGCAAAGCCTTTTCTTCCAACATCGTATTGTGATTTCTTAACTCCAGGTGTTACTACCTCACTTTTCACGAACTAGAGGATCACTTTGGAAGTTGGAAGTTGAGAACCTCAAGTAAGAAGCCCAAAGCAGATACTCAGATATGTGTTTCATTTTCAATCTGTATCTGTTGCAGGCTGCATTGCTTTTCAGCTGTCTTCTTATTTATATGTTCCAGACACTAAACATCAAGTGTTCAGTTGGTGTTTGGTATACCACACCTTAAAATAATAATGGAAAATATTGACTGCAGAAATACATAACTTCTGAAGGCTCTCAGGTGTCTGACCACGTGTAATAAAACATTGCAAACAGTACAAATAAGAAGGCAGGAGGATAAGCAAGGAGAGCAAGTAGAAAAAAGGACAGAGCAAATACTCATTTCCACATCCCCTGGATAACACAAAAATAAAATCCTTACTGTCAAATATCAACTAAAATAGAAATCAAACATCTTGAGTGCTGCTTGGAAGGATGCCACAGCTGTACTTCGGCCTGTGGAGATGAGAATAATCATCCCTTATTTGTCAAGCTGCCTTTACACCGTTAATATTTTCAAACGTCTCTGATAAATCATCCATTTCTTATTGCTATTTAAAAAGAAAACTTTATGTCCCTGCTCACTTACGTTGGATAGCGATTTTAGACCGATGAGATGAGAAGAAAAAAGGTGGTTTTGCTTAGCCGGTGTAATTCTAGAATGGGTTAAAGAGGAGGTAAAAATAGATAATACTATGAACCAAAGCTTTTTTTTTTTTTTTTTTGTGGAAGGTGTGTGAAACACTGGTACATATGGCCAAAACCAGTTTGGTACGCCATTCCAGACTGTTCCAGCACGAAATTAGCTCTGCTTTGAGCTATATTAAACCTGAGTTACCCTCATTTCTGCTGGTGTAAATTCGGGCACAGAGCCTCCAAGACAGGAAGTCACCCAGGCAGAAAGCAGTCGCAGCTTTCAGTCTGCCGGAGGGCTTGTTGGGACCGGTGCTGCCTATGAAGTAGGAGGTGCTGAGGGAGAGAGAGAATCAAAACTGGCCCTGGATAGTGAGGGGGGAAAAAAATGTCCTTTGAAAAGGGAAAACTTGTTTGACAGCTTGGCCACTAGAGATATTCACAATCCTGCCAAGTGTTCCCAGGAATAAAGGAAAATTTGAGGGCAATTAAACATGAGATCTTTTCCCTCACCAAGCTAAAAGTTAACGCTGACTAATTCATGAAATAAAACATCCAATTAGGGATAATGAGACTCCTGGGGTAGCCCCCAACACATATTAATTTTGAGTCTTCATTAAGTTAAACTTGTTTATTTGGGAAAAAAAACAAACTTATTTTCCTTGCAGCTCCTGCTGTAACCTGTTTACCGAACACTACTGGGACACCCACACAAGCTTCTGTAGAAGCCAGGCTGAAATTTAGAGTTGTTTACTTCCCCTCACAAAAAAAAAATCCAAGGGCAGCAATGACAGCAGCAGTCCCTGCTCTCCCACATGCTGAATTCCAGCTAGGCTGATAGGAGTCGTAATTTACTTGTGATGAATCTCTTCCCACACCTCCCTCATCCTTTAATCGTGCCCCATTGCCTGCTAAAGATAAAGCTGTCGTCTCTTCCCGTTTAGACTAGGTCACCTGTCTTTTAACTGGGTGAGTTCATCTTCTGATCTCCAAGATGCTACTCGAGTTTTTCACCTGCTTCACAGTAATGTAACTTCCAGACAGGTTTTCAAATACCTTCAGCTGACACCAGCTTCTGCCCAGGAGATTCAGAAAGAACAGAGCACCGGTCAGAAATAGAGGTCACTGGCTTAAATTAGCTGTGAGGACTGAGTTCTAGGGTGAAGATAAAAAGGAAGATTTCTTTAGAAAGAAATCTTTTGCTCTGACAAAGAGCAAAAATGAAAAAAGTGGTTTCTCTTCTAGCGGTTGGAGATGGGTAGAGGTAAAACTCCTTGTGAAAGATGAGTCTTGGGAGAAGTGAGACAAGCTTTCATTGGCAGCTGAGAAAACAGTATGATAAACTATTCCAAAAAGCAACTACAGAACGACTTGTACTCAGTAGCCAAGCAGGATCCCATGGGAGATTCTGACATCTAGCAAACTACTAACAATGCTGGTTCCATGTGAATTGAGGGGAGAGTTCATAGCTATTAAGCCTGGGAAAGACTATTACAATGAGTAGTAGTCTGTCCTGTGTGAAGCAGGCCATACAATTACATGCATAGATCTCTGCTTCAAGACTGTGCCATTTATTTGGACATTAACGTACCAAGCAGAAAGGAACCCCACTTTTCATTTAAGTGCTGGCAGATTTATTACGTCTTTAGGTGAGTTGTTCAAGGGTTAGTGGTAGGGCCAGGTGAGGGGTTATTTCCATAGTTTTGATCACCCACAAATACAGATACCAAAAGCACATTGAACACTCATTCTTCATTAGTGACTTACGTGGATGCTTTTAGGTGGCCAAGGGAGGCCTTTAGAGAGTTGGCTCACCTGTTTCCGAAATGGATGAAGCCATTCAGCAGAATTCTCAATGCAGAATTGGGGAGCATGTCTCAAATTCCCACCAAACTTCTCACCAGTAGACAAATCCTAACTCCATGTTTACTCATGTCACGTCTCCTTTTTAGCTCAAACTGCAACACAGTATTGACACGAGGTCATTAAAATCCATGTAGTTTTACCATGCTGCCTTTTGCTAGATAGGTGGCAGTCAATGAAAATAATCTGCCAAGAGTTCTTACATAATTAAAATAATTGTATCGCTGATATCCAGGGCATTCTGCAGCGATCTTGGGTGGTTTGCCTGTTTAATCTAAGCTTCTTGTGCCAGGAATTGTCTCTTGAGCCTTGTAAGGATACCGAATCTTTCTTGGATCCAAACCGCTTGTCAGAATTTCATATGTTATATGGCAATGCTAGCATTGGAAAATACTTTGTTAAGAGCCACTTCATAGGCATGAACTTGGGCACATAAAGCATATATGCAAAATGCACTGTGGAACACAAAATATGAAAAGCAACCAGCACAATCTGTCATGTTTTTACAGACTCTGAAAAGTGCCATGACAGGAGAATAATTTACATGTTGTTGTTTCTCTTAACCTCACCAGATTCCTTTCATAATCCCTCACCTGCTCTGCCCCCACCCCAGTAAGAAATATAGTCATTAAAATAGGAGGGAAGGTGGCCAGGCTGGGATTGCATATAATTCTTGTCCCCAGCTGCTTCATAAATCACACTTGGATTATCTGGTAATAAAGTTGGCAATGAAAAGGATGCCGTAGCAGTGAGTTACAGGCATTTGCAGGTAGCGTGGCAAGGTTCACCCCAGGGAACAGTCTTACTCAGTCGTCTGCTTCTTCCCCCTCGGTATTCCTTGTGCTTCTACTTCTCCCTTGTGTCTGATTTTGTTCTGGTTACTCAATGCCTGAGTCACACACCTTGAAATAACAGTCACCCTCATTTCCAAATTCAAGCCTCAAAGACACCTGAACAATTATGGTACTTCAAGAAAATAAGGCTCAGTTTTGCCAAGGGTTGACCTTGTGAAGTGCTGTTTTCTTGCCCTCAGTTCAATAGCATGCCTCTCCCTGTGTTTAGCTTTAAGCTTCGGGCTCGTTGCTTGCAATTAAGCACATATTTAAGCTGGTTGGTAGATTGTGGCCTGAGTATACAGTACCTGGCAGATTCCAGTCTTGCAGGACAGAGTACTAGAGGACACATTTGTGCCAGAGCTGCACAAGTACATTTATTCTAGATGCTGATAACTCTGCCAAGTGCTTCTATATACCCTGCCTTCCAAGCTGTGACATTTTGTCCTGTAAAATACAGTAGAGTTCTGCTGTTCCTGGAGCATTTCCACAAGCATGGAATTACATCAAGCACGGAGGCAGGCAGGTTGCTTATAGATTGTGGGCAGTTGTATGGGTTGCTTCTGGTATGACCACTGTCACAGGAGAGTATCCTTCCACGTTCACCCAACAGCTCAAACTCCCTACACAACCAGTATAGATTAGATGTTAGTGCTGGAAATGGTGCTATGCTGTACTCCCCCTGTCAGCACTGACTATACCCCTCTGTTTGCTACAAGCAAAATCAAAGAATTTCCTGGGGTATGTCTAAATTCCAGAACCCAGGAGAGCCCCCATGGTAGTCCCAAGTCCCGACACATGTCTCTGGTATGGCAGGGTGAGCCTTGGGTGTGCATCAACCTATCCTTTTGCCTCACCTAGTTCTTCATACCTTCGTTTCATGGGAAATGAACTCAGGCCGAAAGACAGCCATGACACATTCTTCCAGACCCCTAAGCAAGGAACATACTGTCGGGTATTTCAGACCTGCATTCTGCATGTAGCCGCATGCCCTGTGTTGTTTCAGGGACTTAAGGCTTTCTCTTTCTGTTAACTCACACCACCTGCCTTGGAATGCAGTTTTCAAAATTTATTTTTCATGAAACATAGGTATTTTGTAAAGAAGCTTGCTTTAGTCTCTGTGAAAAGTCTATCCTATCCCTATGGGATTTCTACTTCTCTCAGGCTATCAGATGCCTTGCAAAGGTGTGCCTTGCTCCTTAGGGACCCACATAAAACTCCTGTCTTGTGACTTCGCACTTGCCTTTGGTTCTGTCATCTTCCTAGTCAAACTGTTGGCTCTCTCTCACCAAAAGACATAATCCAGATACCAAGGTGCAGTCTCACAAGAGAGGACACTGCAGAGATGAAATCCTAAGTCTGTGACCTTCCTGCTCTCCCAGCACCTCTTCCTGGCCTGAGCACAGGTGCCAAGAGAACAAGAAATGCAGAATTTGAAGGAGGGAATAGCACTTTTATAAATAGTAGCCTAATGCTACAGAGTTTTGTAAACAAGAGGAGGACTCGATAGAGGTTTTCAAGATTATGTATTCAAGAAAATAATACAGAAATTCTGTTCTGACATAAGCAGTTAGAAGAAGGTTTCAAACTTTGGTAAATTCTACCCTGAAAACTTAAATACCTTTAAACCCTAAAACCTTTGCAGAGAGACTTTTTTTTTTCTTTCTTACATGATTCTAGCATCTGTTTGCTGCAGTCCTCATGCAAGTATTTGCTGTTAATCTCACGTGCCCGATTACCTCAAGGCTTATTTTTATCAAAACAAAATGCTGTGGTTTGTTTCAACATCTGAACATCAGAGGAGGTTAGCTGGAGAAGCCATGCAATGTCCCTAGTTTTACGCTGACCTCTGGCAATCCTGCCTCCGGGTGGAATAACAACATCATGTCTTCACTTCCAAACACCTCACGTGCACTAGTTTTCACTAGTGTGTAGGAAGGGAATCGAACCCTGAGTCAAACGCCATTGCCTCTGTCTTTTGGAGACATGACAAACTTCTATTAACAGAAGGGGAATTGAAACACATCCTTTCCAATTTGTAGTTTCACACTTTTACAAGAATATGCTAACCAAAGTTTGCTGAAAATAAAATGGAAAGTGATGCAGAAGCTAAAGTAACTTCACGTGCTATATTCAAAGCCAGACTGTGAATGGATTTCTTGAAATATCAAATTTTAACTGTAAAAAAACTGTCAGAATGCATCACATATGAACACAGAAAGACATTACAGACTGCAGGGAGATGAATATCTGTGATGAGAAAAACAATCCAACTGGCATGTAGAGGAATGCTTGAAGCCTCCTTTGTTATGACTACAGTAAAAATACACATCTATTTTCCTAGAATAACAAAAGCATTCATTCTCTCTCCTACTTGGAGCTGCTGGGCATTTACAGTGTGTTATTAGCAACTGTACAAATGTCTTGTGTTTCGAAAAATCAAAGGAATTAGTGAGTAAGGAGAATTAATACCTTCCCTATAGCCCTGCCCCTGGATTGATTTGCTTATGTGTTTTGCTTTGAGGAGTCACTGGATAAAAAAAATGTAATCTCTGCTGGAATCAAGGACTGGCGCCCAAGACCTCCATCTCTCAGGGGAGCATCTCTATAATTAAGGTACAGAGTTGTGCTTCCTATTATTGCTTGTGCTTTTCCTGGCTATCTGATTCTTCAGTGCTTTTTTGTCCAGTGGTCTCTACTGTGGGAGGGCAGGCTCATGCAGCTTACCCTCCTAGCTCCTGCATAAGCAGCTCTCCCTTGAGAAGATGGGAGCTGCAGGTTTGAACACCATCCCTCTGCAGAGGACCTGGATAGAACTCCGATCTCTTTTTTCCTGGGGTGGATATTCAGACCATTCAGTATTTCTCCTTCAAGGCCATGTTTCAGCAAGACACACATTTGTTCCCCAGGGCAAGAGCTAGTTACCTAAATCTAGAAGTGAATGAAAAGGAAGGGGGTCTCAAAATATGTGCCAGTCTTACACATGCAGAAGTCTAAATCGGGGAAGAGGAAGAACCTCAGCTCTCCTCTTTGCCTTACTGTTTCCCACTGGCTGGTTTCAACAGATGCTGCTTTCCTTTATTCAGAGATTTTGCTGCTAGGAACAGGATGCACCGCTGCCTAACTCCTTCTGTTCCTGGAAGGGGAGGGAGATGCCTAAATCAAGCTCATGAATTACAGTCCTTGAGTACTTGCCTAGAGAAAAAATACTCAGCCTGAGTCCCTTGTGAATCTTCCCCTTTTGTTCCTAGTGCCTAATCTTGAAAACATGCCTACGATGCATATTAAAAACCTAAAAGGTTGTTAAAATGGCAAAGTATCTCCCTCCTTTAAGCCATCAGTATCCCTTCCCTTATGTGAGACGGACTTGTGCAGTGGTCTGATTCAGAAAACAGATTCCTGAAAACAAACCACTTTCTGATGGGTTAGATTTTAGCTAGATCAGCTGCCTGAGCTTGGTTCGTCTTCTGGTTCGGCTGGCACCAATGCCATGCAAGACATGAGGCCAAAACGTGCAGGAAAGGAAGAAATGTGTGAATGAGGAGGGAAGGGAATCGGGCAGCAGTCACCCAAATTTAGAGCAGCTTATGCTGTGTTGGAATCATATTCCAAGATACGGTTTGGGCTGTTATCTGCCCAGTGAATTGCCATCATCCATACCTCCTGTAAAATAAATCTGTTTGAACTGCACACTGAGTCCCAAAATAGTTTAGATATCACCCACTGTAGGGTTTTGCAATTAAAAAAAAAGAAAAAAAGATAAAAAGAGAGAAAAAAAAAAAAAAGACTTGGCAATGAGCAAGGCCCAAGGGTGGGGTTTCATGTGATGCTGAATGCAATTTAACAGCTTGCTGCGGCTGCTGCTGAAAGGGGGCTGCTCATCTTTTTTCTCCTGCATTTGCTCCCCTACAGGCACATGCCATTAATCCTTGCTTTGCACCAACTCCACCATTCATTTTGCACTTGGTTTAAGAGCAGGCCAGTTTGTCTTGCTAACCGCATCAGAAAACAAAGCCAGCAAAAAAGTGAGTGGTCTGCTGGGCTTAGGAGCTGAGTCAGCTTCCTTGGTCACCTGGCTTGGTCGGATGAGCAGCACACCGAGTAATTCCAGTGAAGTGGCAGGAGGCCCAGCTGGGAGCAGGAGGGTTCAGGCGGGAGGTAGGAGGGTTCAGGCGGCAGGTTCACAGCCTCTTGGCAACACCGAGCTGCTAAGTTGGCTCAGCTTCCTGCCAAATTGCCCAGCTCTTCTTGGACTTTGCTATCCAAAGCACATTATTAAATGCATGCAACTCCTGGTCAGAGCCCTGCTAGACTTTTACTGCTACACGTTATGGGCTAAATGAATTTGCGGATCCTTGTAGATTCAAGAACCAGCTTTGTTCTTGGCTCCTGCTGGCAGCTTGGGCAAGATGTGGAACAGTGGTGCAATGTGCTTCCCCTCCGGGAAATTCTGCTTAGTAAGGGAGCAATCTAATTACGTGCTTGAAGCTTTTGGAGAATCTGTATCGCCAGCCCCCTGGAGGGGAGCTGCAGTAATCCAGATGCTAGGCAACAATTGAAGGAAATGCTGTGATGAAGCCTGCATTCAGTAGGGAAGAATGTCACTTAAATGACAAAATACCTACTTGAGAACTTCCTCTCTTTGAGCAGCAGTCTAGCGATTCCTTTGTTAAAGACATTTTGTTGACATTTTGTTAGCTGTCAGGTCACAGTTTTTACAGGCAGCTGTCAGAATGGGCCCAGCCTCTCTCTGCTGGCATTTATGGGCCAAGAGATTCACAGATCTGTTTCACAGCTCTGGCCCTTCCCTGTTCCCCAAACAAAAGTGATTTCAGTTGGCCAATAGTCTAGCAGAAAGGAGAGTTCTTTAACCCCTGAGAACAGCAGTATCCACATTGAGTGACTACAGTTTACAAAGTCATCCGCATTCCTTGGACAGAAAAACAATTAACTCTGTCCCTGAACCCCAGACACCCAGGCAATAGGGTCCACTCAGCGCAGTTGAGAACCACTGTGATTTGGTAGAAGCTGTGGTGAAGACATGGGAACCTTTCTTCCCTCCCCCACATGAACAACATGAGTGTTCCAAGATCCTTCACACTGAAGTCGTTTTGCTTCAGTGAAAATTCCTCTGTGTGGTACGTGCACCGAGTTCCTACCAACAGCATCTGCTGCTGAGCTATTGTTGAGTATGTAACGGAAACATAGGAACCACGGACTCCAGATTATTCCTCACAGAATCATTCCACTTCTGTATTTTCATGCTGCTAAGATCTGCAAAGAGGATGTGTGTACTTTCTGACAGAATTTGGGAAATGCATGTGTTTCAGTAACGTGGCCAGGGATTTTTGAAGAGGAGGTGTCCTGAGTTTCTTGGCAGGGGTGAAAGAAGCAGGTCTGAGTCACCGATGGTGCGGCAGAACTTCCATATTTTCTTTCGGGATGGTGGTTGCATTTTCTGCTTTTTCACACTTACTCCACAGTGTGCACGGTCTTTGCACCCCATTTCAGGATCTAGTTGTGCAAAGGAAGATGATTTGTTGTGGCTGCATCCAGTGTCTGGTGTGGAACCTACGTTCTGAGAGCACGCTCGCCTTAGGCTTACAGCATGAGTCTTCAGATATGCTTAGCATTAAAATGTGGTTAACTCGGTTTCTAGCCCAGCTGAACTTTAACAATTAAGGAAGACGTTGTGCAGTGAAATCAGACTTTTGTGTTTATTTATTTTTAGCTTCTATGGAAATTACAATGATGCAGTCATGCTCTGAGCGTATGTGTGCTCTTGTGTGCCTGTCTGTCCTCCCTTAGCAAATAACTCCTGGCCATTTTCAGCCCAGTTTCACTTAAAGCTAGTGGTTTCAAACATACTGGGTCCTTACATATTTCATGAAAACGGACAGTTAAATATAGCAGAGGGAAAGCCTACAGCCTTATATGGAAGAAAATGGATACCAGCAACACAAGCCATGTTAGGCATAGAAGAATCTACACAGGAGAGCAGTATTATATGTCCCAACCTCCTGAAAAGTTTTAATCAGAGGTGGCACCACTAGAGGATGCCACCATGAGATGAAAATGAATTGGAAACTGGGTTTCATTTGCTGTGTGGCATATGGAAATACTTGATTACTCAGGAGAGTAAAAAATAAATACTAATTTTGTCTCCCACTCTTGCCTGCTCTCTTGCTTTGCTTCCTTTGTTGCAGGCCTGTAATATAGAACCAGATCCTGTGGGACCAGGAAGCAAGAGTTGATGACTATGGATAGAGGGCTTAATTTTAAGAGAATGTTTGTGAAACTTATCCTTTGAATTTGAACAAGGAACATTTTACTTGCCATAGTCTTCTACATCTTTTCCTTAACCCCACATTGGTTAGGTCTTAGCAGATCACGGCATGTTTGGTATGCCCATCACTGAAACTATAAAATATACTATCCCTATAGGTGAACTAAAAAGCTTGATTGGAGAAAAACACAGCTTTAAAATTCTCGGGAGCTCCTAGCTACTTTTGGCAATCCTTACAATCCTGTCTTCTGGTGAGGACCTTGCCTTCCCAAAACAGAATGATTCATACTAGCAATTTTCTGAATGAGGACATAGCGAATACTAACAAAAATATAATATAAATTTCGGTTGCCAAAAGAAATAAAATAAATGTTTTAATGTGCATTCCTGGTGGCTTTTACTGTCTCTCTTTGTCTCTGCCACAGTATGTCAAACCCTTAAGTATGCAAGTAACTCTATGCATATAAATAGCCACCAGATCTTCTCAATTATTTGGAGGTCTGTGGCTTCACAGGACAAATACATTTGAGTATTCAGAGACTGATGTTGTAATAATTACTAATCATATTGTAGTTTTACATATAGAGTAAAATGTACTAGTGCTATACATTCATTATGAGTTATTCTGTTGACTTCAGCACATTTATTCATGTTAGTAGACAAATGCAGTGTCCTCCCTATACTGGTGAAGTAAATAGTGAATGTCCCTGGGAACTAAAATTTGAGCATCCAGACTATTAAACTGGACAAGGATCCCTGGCAAGGAATCCTGTCAGGAGGATCTTCCAGCACTTGCAGTAGGGTATGCAGCCCTTGCCCACACAGTTCCTAGATGCTGTGGGGTAGTCGGTCAGGGACCATTTGCAATAAGCAGTTTGGAAGCAGCCACCTTGTTTTAGGAGATAAAAGAGTTTAACAAAATGGGTGGTCACAGTGGGCCTCTGGGATCATAAGCACATTTAATCTACTGGCATAGGTACAGCCTTGCTATCTTTCCATTGCTACATGGATACAGCTAATGTGAATTTGTGAGTATAGAAAGAATCCCCTTTAAAATCTGGCTAATTATTTGCTACTCCATTTTGTTCTTTTAAAGATGGTTTTAACCATCAGGAACCATCAGTTCCTCCTTCACCTTTGAGGCCCAGCTGTCGTCATTGCCTGTTTCCACAGCTCACCCTTAAACTCAGGTAGACTCCTTATGCTCCCCTAAGTAGCCGTGGTGTCAGCCAAGTATTGCAGAAGCATTGCAGAGCCAGAAAGAAAGGCCTGAACTCATCTTTGGCAGATTTAAAAGCCCATCATCTCTCAATGCAAGAACAAGCCTGTGTAAGAGAGGATTAGCTCAGAATGCATTTTACATTAAAATTCAAACACTGTCATAGGAGAAAGATGCTTTTCTTCTTCTGCTTCTTTTTTTTTTCCAGAGGAAAACATTCCAGTGCATATTTTGATCTTTGTTTATTCTGCTTCTGATAGAAGTCTGTGGAGGAAGAGTCAAAATAATAAAATATTTTTTAAACAGGGCAAAATTTGAGTAACTGGGAAGTCAATATATGTTTTTTATTTGTCATAGATGTATTTTAGTCAACAGTTTTAAACATGTTAAAACCTGATGTTTGGTCCTCTGTTAGTTTTCATCCCTTTCCTTATTGCTGTTTTTTTATACTGTCAAAGCATCTAGCAGCCCAGTCCTGACTGAGGGCTAGGGTCCTTATTTTGCTCACGCAAAGAACTTATGTTTGATGGGTTTATCTTTCTTTCAAAATGTTTGTTCAACTATGGTTATTACTCAAATGATGCAATACTATGAATATATACTTATGATTACCACGGACAGATGGTCTTGAATCAGTTCACTGTGTTTTGTTGTTTTAATAAATTACATGCTTTAATTAACCGATATCTCAGCCAGACATTTACCTATCAATTTTCCATAGGCTTCATTTGCCCCTTTAATTGTAACAGCAGCCATTTCACATTTAGGTGTGTAGAATGTCTCTATTAACACAACCTTTCTTTGACAATTTTGAAGCCACCGGCGAATCCATTGCTTACAGACAAACAGTTATTCTCTCGGTGCACTCGTCTGATGATGAAAACAGCTGACGTTATCAGCATTCCTTGCTTTGCTGTAAAGTATTATTCTTATTTTACAGAGGAGGGCAGTAAGAAACACATTTTAATCCCTTAGTTTTGAAAGCTGTTATCAGGCAACTTGTACGCTCTGGGTATGTCTAAAATTGGGGACCTGAGAATTTTCAGTTCCCAAAATGTAGCCTGGCAACATTGTAATTGCATATGGGGATAAGGTTCTGAGGTACAGTTTTTTCCCCCTTTCTGCATCCTAGTTGCCACTGAAAGGAAATTCAGGTGTGTGGGAAAAGAAGGAACTACAGTGTGCCCCAGCTGTTCTCCATGTGGACACGCACGGTATCACAACAGAGGTGAGGACAGAGAAGGGGAAGGACAGGGGAGGGACACACCCTGAAACCCACCGTACCCCACACGTGTCCTGTTACCAACGAGATAGTAGATATGTAAGGTAAAAAACTCCCATTAGCATTGGGGTCCAGATAAAGGAACTTCCTGGCAAATATGGGACTAGGGCTTTTTTTTTTTTTTTTTTTTGATTCAGGACTTTGATCTCAATCCAGGATCATTCTTTCTCTCATTTCTGTTTGTTTGCTGCTACCGAACAGCTCTGAATACTATATTACATATTCATATTACAGTTGCAAAATAATACTCTGTGCAATTTAAACACTCGTTTTTAGAAAGCAACTTGTGATGGTAAATCTGAGAAACCAACAAATTTCCTTCCTATGATCAGTTCATCTATAACCTCTCTCTACAGCAACATTTTTCCTGTCCCTGATACTTATCTGTAGATCAGGTTTTTTCAGTTTGTATTTCCATTATTCCTCTTCATCTATGAGAAGTATTTCAGTTTTCCTGCAGCAGACTGGCATTTTCTCTGGGATGTTTCAAAGGGAGCTAATTTACATCAGGAAATTGCTTCAAGGTGATCCATCTGGGGCAGTCGAAAAGTTTGCATACTCTGTGTGTGCTATGTAGACGTGTTTTGTTATTTCTTTTGTACTTCACACATTACCTCTGTCTCATAAGCGTCTCCCCACCATAACTAGTCTTTGCCCTTTTCATAGTAAGCGGGCAATAAACATGTGGTTGCCAATCATGACATCCCGAGAAAACTGGGAGGGAAGAGTCCCTCCAAGCTAAACCAACAGCTGGAGACTAAAAGGGACTCACACGGGTCAAGGCTGGCTTCCAGCTCTGAGGGGAGAAGTGCTAAGGGACACAAACAGGTCCCTTCTTTGCCTGGAGATATTGTGAAAGGACTGCTCAGAATGTCCTTCCTTCCTGCACAAGGTTAATTTTTTTTTTTTCTAAGTAGAAAAGCTCTTTATCTTCTGCCATGTCCCAAGTTGGAAATGCAAAAGGCTTCATTTACCACTGAGTCACTCAGCATCAAGTCAGTGGGCACCATGCAAAAACTTGAAGTGGATTGAATAAAAGCAGTTCCAGCAGGGAATTTACTGACACATCGTAGTTTGTTGACTGACACTGCTCAGATTCAGATCTACAAATCTACCTGGTCACAAGACAGGGAAAATACTACATTTCTGCAAAGGTCCATTCCGCTTTCCCCATCCAGCCTTAGTCTCAGCCAGAGAAGAAAAAAAAATGGGGTTGCTTCAAAGTAGGGAGTAGTGTGTACTTGCAATACACTGCCACATTTCCAACCAGCCCATGGCATGGCCGTCATTACACACCAGACATGGCTTTTCTTCTTTCTCTTTCCTCCCCCTTCCCTCCATCCAACCACTTTTTTTATCAGTTGAACTGATTAAGCCAAGAAAAAGCTAGGTCAGGTGTCCTTCAAAGAGGCTGCACAGCCATAACAAACGTATGCACTGAATCTGCTAACGCCATAGCTCAGTTAGACAGAGATCTCCTTGCTTTCTGCCCCTCTCATCTTTCTCCCAGGAAGACTTTCTCCAGAACCATCAGTAAACTTCTCATCTTACACTGTCCCTCAAGTACTTCATTACGTTCCTCCCAATTATCTTTTTTGAGAAGAGCTGACAACAGTGCGTAGGCTGTCACGCAGGTCCCTCACGATGCCCAAGTTGTTGTCCTGTCTGGTTTGTCTGTTCTGGTCTGTCGTCTCCAGCTTTAAGCTCAGCTGCTCAGTTCTGAGAGGTAGGGACCTTCTATCTTGTGTCCGTGCAGCACATAGCACCATAGTGTCCATCATTTCAGGTTTCAAAAAACGCATGCAATCCAATTGATCCTAATTGCTCTTCTCCATTTCTAATGTTTAATCGTATTTTGTGTAATCCTACTCCCCCTGCCTAAACGAGTACGAAATTATATTCAGAGCAGCAAAGTCTGCAGGAGCGGGGAACAAAAAGTATTTCCTTGACTTCTCATTAATTTGGGGGGCTGTAGTGTGTCTTCTTCTCAAGTGCTCTTACACAGGACTTTTGCACCCTAGGCCTATGGAAGTGCTATAACAGGCCTCTCAAGCCCACCACCCCTAAAGATTTCTACCGCTTCAACCCCAAACGGGCAGCTTCTGCCTGTAGCACCTACAGGTAGTAAAAGTTCCCAGCCAGATCTGCCTTTCCTATATCTCTCCCCAAGCACAAAACGGGCAGCTCGAGATGGTCCTGAGAGCATAGTCTTGCTCCTGGGCTGGTGCTTCCTGAGGCAGACATGACCCTGTTAGATGTAGTCAGTGGTTATAACCACAGTGTTAGGAAAAGATCCTGTTTCACTGAGTATTTGGTGGTTGCTCTGTGGGGGACAGAAAGCTGAAGCTGTGCAGTTCAGGGTGTGTTTTAGTAACAGTGCAAGTATATACCCAAAAATGAATCTATGTTTGATTAGAAAAATATACAAACCATTGTGTGACGATAATGCAAAACAAACTTGAAAAGATACCAATGCCTCTACATTGTCAGAGAAAGAAAAATGGGGCACACTGGAGTATGGATGGACAGGCCATATGTGCAGGGTTACTGGTTTGGTGGAGTACTGAGAAATTGCTCCCTGTAAACTGTCTTTTCAGCATCTGTTCACTCTATTGTTGCATGAATCCACTCCAAAACTGCTGGACTGAACACAACTTGCCATCACTCATAAAAAACTGCTGTTCAGGCCATGAGGATGTTGTCTGCCCTAGCAGAACCTATCCTCGCTCACCCTTCTCCAAAGTGACACATGGCTCCGTGGAGAAGATGGACAGCCAAAAGGTGAGTTCATGCTCGTGGTGGCTGTGGAAGTGGCTAGGCTTAACTGTCCTCCATGAGGCTCCGCCTGAAAACTGTTCCTACCGCAGTGACTGAAGAGCCCTTTGATATCAGCAGGTTCCTGTCCCCTTAAGTCACCTTAAGGCAACAAGGGGGAATTTACAACAAAGCGAAGGGGCCTGGTTCCTGGAGCCGGTGCCTGGAAACATCCAGCTCGACTGGAATCCCCATTTGTCTTGCCTCACTCTATGAATGTGTAAGATTTGGTCTTTTAAAAGCTACCTTTCATCCCATACACAAAAAACCTCCCTATGTGACACCTCCCATTTCAGTTTCAGGGTTGCCTCAGGGCTGTGTTTTATACCTAAGACATCAGGCGGTCATTATTTTCTACCTTGCTGGTGGCTCAGCATCCCTCTTCACCTGCTCCCTACTTAAAAAGTACCATAATCCCTCCCACCTCCCATCCTTCACAGAGACACACACACACCACTGTACTCCAATTTTTCTGCTAGGATCTGGAGTCTCTTCCCACACCAAAGGCTCTCTGTCCATACCATTTTCCCTTGCCATCTACCCTCCTATCCACTGTAAGGATTTTGTCTTCCATTTTTCCTGCTCATGGCTCACTTGACCCTCATGTCCTTATGGTAGGGACTTTATGGTCTTTCTTTCTGTACTAAGGACTTTATGTTCTTTTTCTTTTCAGTTCAGGCTCCCCCTACCTCCTTCCCTCCCTGCCTCCAGGGCTGGGTTTATATCCATTTCCCCACAGTTGTTATGGGTGTTTTTTTTCTGTCTGGGAGAGGAATTATTCAGAGTGTGGGTGTGTCCCAGCTATGTTGAAATGACCAACAGAGAGGATGGATGGGCACTGTTATCTTGGAAGGTGTGAATGTGTGTCCTTAATGGGTTTTTAGTTCAGTATACACTTGGAAAAGTACTTGAGACTGTAGTTCTGATAAACATAGGGAAAAGGCTCTGTACCCTCTTAGTGTTTTCTTCCTTCTTCATTATTAAATATTCACCAAAATCAAGAGAGTTCTGCCCACTCGTGCTGAGAATCCTCCCTGAAACTCAGTAACTGTGTTCAGAAGTTACTGCTTTAGAGAAGACAAGAGGTACAGTGAGCCTGAGTGTAGGGCTTATAAACTCTGCCCATAACTTGTACAAAACAGAGAAAACACAAAGTCTAGCAGGTATGATAATGTGATTTATTCAAAGATGTTTGCACACCGAAGAACATCTCTTTAGGCCTCCAAAACCAAAACAAGCCCCATGCATACTGAGGAAAGCACGATATGCCAAAACATGTCTACCCATTTTTTTTTTATAAAATACTTATCACTTTTGTCTTAATTTGGGTTTAAAACTGGCATGAAATTTGTCTTAATCGCCACACTCACAGTCTCATTAAACTGTCTCTTTCTCTTGCTCTTGTTCCTCTGGTTTATTTATTTTTGGCTCCTTCTTCGTCATTCCTGGTTCATATTTATTTGTGTGTGTTCTTGTTTTTCAAATATGGGACCTGCTTCTATTGTCTTTACTCAGACGATTCTTTATTGAAAGCAAATGGCAGTCTTACTGGAGGAAAGGCAACAGAAATGATCCATGGTTTTCATATTAGGATCTTGCTTCTGTGGCAAGCCGCATGCTGGTAGAGATATTCACCAATATACAAGTAGCCTCAGATTTGATCACAGATGACCGGTTAAATACTATGTTTCCATTTACAATCTATATAAGGAATTTATTGTTCATAAAGTTTTCTATTTTTAACCTATTTTTAAAGTGGTTTCCACTCAGAAGGGGCAGTATTATTTAGGAATCTAATTCTTGTGCTATGAATTATTGAAGACTAAAGGAAAACTAACTGGTTTGCTGGCAAGGTACATACGTAAAAACATTGACCCATGCCTTTGACTGATGATGGCTTCTTGTTAAATCATTTGAGTAATGCAATTTGTGCAAAACCCTTTGTATTCTTCTCTGTTGCTTCCAGAAATGGCCAGGTGTTTCTTGGTACATAAATTTTATTAAACTTGAAAGGGGATTGTAAGATCCTTTTTAGCAGAGTGAAGATGGATGATTTATTTCTAAGGCAGTCAAGACTCCTAATTGCACATCTTCAGTCAATGGGAATATTGCTCTTGACTTCAGTAACTACAGAATGAAGTCATAGGCAGGAAGACAGATTTTTTTTTTTTTGGTCTAACCCTCTCCAGAGGAGATTGTTGAGAATTTTTCTTAGATTGAGACTACCGTTTTCTCTCTGAGTCTTAGCGTTTCTTTACAAATTACCATTACCTTTATTTTTCCTGCATGATTTATCTCCCTAGTGCAGAGTCTGAGCTGTCCTGAACAAGCACGTAGCCACCTTGCCACAGCTTGTTTTACCCTCTGCTGATGTAGTCAATGCTGTATTATGTTGGATACAGAGAAGTTCATAACAACAGACCACAGGGATTTGCTGAGAAACTAGGAAATATTTCTAACATTTCTTTCAGCTTCTTCAGTGTTTCATCCTTGTAATCATATTACTACCTCATTAACCAGCCTCAAAAATATAAAGGGAACTCCATTTATTAGCTCTATAGCTTCAAATAATCCTGAACAAAAAAATGTTGGGGAGAGATTTTTTTTGTGTCTATAATCAGGCAAAAGACGAGGCTTTCTGGGGAGTAAATATCTTTCCACAAATCCATCTTTTTGACAAAAAATCACATCTTTTCCACAAAAGAATTGAGAAGGTGGTCTTTTAGTAATTTTTCCTGAAGGAAATTTTAAAACAGGTTTAAGTTATTGCCAGATACCTAAATGTCTTTGGCCCAGGGACAGTACTTAATAAGCAGCATGCTACAGCCCACTCCAAATTCTGCTGTCATTATAACACATGGTTTTAACTTTTTTCCCTTCCCTTCCCTTCCCTTCCCTTCCCTTCCCTTCCCTTCCCTTCCCTTCCCTTCTCCCCTCCTGTCTCCCATCTCCCCTCCCCTCCCCGCCTTTTTTTTCCTCAATTATTTTCCTTTCTTTTCTTGAAATTGTAAGCAATACTGGAAGGTCTGGGTTGTATGATGCAAACAAGTCATAGGCTGGGGACACATCTTTATCGCTCTGCTTTACTAGAATTGCCGTATCACAAAGGAAACCTCCCTCATGCTGACCATTCCTGGGGAAGTCTTTCCTTGTTCTTATTAAGCCAGGTGATCTTACTGAACTCATAGATATTTTAAAAAAATATATAAAATGGGGTGGGCTATTTTACAAGTCTGTAAATTGAGTAGAAAGGTAACTAAATGTTCAAGCGTCTTATAAAATATTATCTCAAATGCAAAATGCAGGGATACCTCTGACTACTGCCACGGGACAACTGGTGGATGGCATCCTCTGTTACCAGTATTCTCATGCAGCCCCTCTTAATTTATGTTGCTCTTCCTTCTGTCTTTCCAGGACACCCTGCCTGTATGACAAAGGAGGGAGAAAAAGAACTGATGAAACACAGAGGTCTCAGCGCCTGGGCCATTTTAAACAGCACTCCCACCCCCAACATCTTCATTACCAGACTGACGCTGTCAGTTGTTCCACATGAAGAATGAGGTTTCCTATTGCATCGAAAGCAAAGTGGCTGTGGGCTGCTGCCTACGAGGAGCCCTCGCACAGCTCATTCCCCTTCCTCACCTACCAGAAGTCTCTCTGCTTCCCTGGAGGCAACTCCAGGGATTGTGCAGCTGAAGGGTGAGCAGCTCAGAGCTGATCCAGTGAAAGCTCATTCACCAAACAAGTGCAGTAATAATAATAATAAAAAAGAAGGATTTTACTCTTGGATCCAGTTTATCTATGACCACTCCAAGGCCTGACTCATAGGAAGGAACGGAGGTGCCACTGATACATGCAGTTGTCCAAAATTTGGTGTAATGTGAAACTTCTTGTGAAGATATCAGGTAATGCTTTAAACAGGCAAGTCTGGATGCAGCCTCTGACTCCTGCTGTTTGGGAAGAAGGTTTGTCTGAGGTGTGGCAGAGCAGCTAGCAGGGAAATTAACCCTTCAACTCAAGTTTGCTGTTCTCTGAGCAGGGTTGTGAGCCAACCGCACCGAAACCTGTTTAAACAGGATAGCGCCTTTCATACTTACTATTGCATAACTCATGCAGCTTTGCAGACGTTTATCCTAAAAACCAACAGTTGCCAGGTAGAATTAATCTTACAGCATCAGGCTGGAAAGGTCAATTCCTTACTTTTTTGCCAAATTTTGGTAAGCATAGAAGGGAACTGAAAATCAACAAAACCAACAAAAGCTTCAGGTAAGGGGGGAAAAAAAAAAAAAGAAAGAACAAAAACTTAACTAACAGAAATTTTCACAAATTGGGTAAATGCCCCAGCTTACTTCAAGCCCACAACCATACAGAGAGGACGCTGTTTTAATGGTGTATCTCACAAGAGTGACTAGGGGCTTAGCTCGTTGCAGAAAGGACTGTGTGCATGCTCACACTTACACAGGGTCGATGAAAAGACAATTGCAGCTCCAGAAGAGCCATGGGAACATTGCAATATACAGCAACTGGGAGGAAAGGGGGTGAAAACAACGGTGCAGAGCAACGATAAGATGATTTGGACTACTGAAGTGAGCAGCCTGTCACTTAAGCTCTCATCTTATCTGCACATTGGTGCACAGGAGGCTGTGTCCTGAGCCCCAGCGCTGCACAGGAGCAGTACTTGTAGGGCCTTATAGACTGAGGGTCCACCCAGCAGACTGTGTTTCTGGCATGGTTTCATCTTCTCTGTGTAGACACTGCTTGCCCCAAGGAAGAGAGAAACTATAGTGTTAAGTGCAAATGTGCGAGACCTTACTGATCTGGCTGGGAAGTGTGAGATAAGGGCAAGCTCACAAATCTGTGGTGACCCAGCTGCCACAAATGTGATTCTTCTGCTGGGCTACGAACACACGTAACTTTAGCAATTTTTTTTTTTTTTTTTTTTTTTTTTTNTTTTTTGGATGGGCAGGACAGCTCCTTCCATGTGTGAGTGACTTGGGGCCAAAGAAAATAAAGTTTGCACCAGTAATGATATGTAGGACCTGCTGTGAGATCTAACAACCACTATGGACAGGGCCACACACCAGTAAGAGAACACCTGGAAGGCGGAGTGAGGAAGTTTGCATTTGAGAAAAGGAGACAAAAGGACAGGTACAAAAAACTCCCGAGGCCCAAACAGAAATTTGAGACTATGACTCTTTATGCTAGGATATGTTGTAATGGAACAAGCTGCAATTGTCTTTAACCTCCCAAGGCAGGTGTCCTGGGGTAAATTAACCACTTGCACCAGACAGTTCTGGCAGTCTTGGGTGCTAATGGACAAAGCAAAAAGGAGTAATAATATCAGTTCAATAAAGCCTAAAAGACAAAAGATATTTGCAGCGTGTATTTAATGTATTAAAAGGGGGAAAACAGCCTTTGTTGGGCCAGAGAGGAAAAGGCAGCAGCTGCTAGGATACTAGAGGACAAGGGCTTGCACACATTTTTTATTTCTGTGAACGGAAATGAGACAAGAAAAAGAGCTTAAGGGAAAAGAGAGTGAGCTTCCAAAGTTATTCTGCCTTCTTAGCTTCCCTGAGAATTTTTTCTTTCTGTATCTGATTCAGATTATAAAATCCCTGGGGCAGCAATAGTCTTTAATTTGAGTTTTCTTCAGTACTGGCCAAATCATTGCTGCTTAATGAGCAAATAAAATGTTGATAAATTAATATAAAGGTTGCCTTCCTGCAGTCTGGCACTTAATAGATGACACCCAGTTAAAACTGAAGTAAAAATGGTTATATTGAACCTGAGCACAGAATCAGCTTTAAGAGAAGAGCACAAGAGTCCTTCCACTGCCTTCAAACGAGGGAGGATCTGGCTCATGTTGCAAAGAATTCTTTGAAAGTAAGAGCGTGCCACTGGGTACTGTACACCCAGGTACGTTTCTGCATATTGCATATGGTAATTTCCCACCAGGCAAACTACAGACCCAGTCAGGCAAGCTGCTGCGTCTTGATGGACCCCGGGGTTGCACGTGGGTGCAGAAGCCGGCCATGCAAAGCAGCTTGCTGGATTATGGCATAATTCATTGCTGTGGTGCCACTTACTCACTCTAATGGGCTTTATTCACAGCAGGGATGACTGAGGTGCCGGGAGGCACAAACCAAGTTGAAATAGATTTGTCAAGCTTGTTTTATGCTTTGTTGTAGCGGCTACATTTTAGACAGATTGTGAAAATTATGTTATTTTTAAGATTTAGATTACAATACTGCCTAGAGACTAATAAAAATTGGGATTCTGCTGTAATGGTTAGGTCCCAAAATATGTGAGAACACCAACAGTCTGCAGTCCCAACCATCTGCAAGCTAAAGAATGGCAAAGATTTATGTACCATTTGGTTTGCCAACTTCAGCGGGCTCTGGGATATTAAGAAGTATCTAGAGACTGATAAACAGACTTATATGCCTTTTGATATGTTTTCTTTCCTATTCTATCCTGTTTACAATAGTAAGTGCCATCTTTTCCCTTCTGCTTTAGGCATCAGGAATTTACGTTGGTCTTTTTGTTTTGAGCTGTTACAAGAAAGGTAGATTTGGAGGTGGTTGTAGATTTAACTCAGGACAAAGCTAAAAAAATGTGGCCATAGCCATATTCCCCCAAACGACAACACTAACCAAAACAAACAATCTGGAAAAAAATTCCCAGATCAACACATCAAGCAATGGAAAAAAAAAAAAAAAAAAAAAATTTCTTTTGCTGATAAAGTGGCATTCCCAGTACAGAGTTTTGTTGCTGGAATTATACAAGTAGGATTACCAGCCTTATGTGTGTACTAACGTATCTAAGATTAAGTCTACTCTTTGTACAAGTCCTAGCAAATTAGTTCAGGGACTGCATAAAAAGGACAACATGACAGCAATTCTTTTGCAGGCTATTTGGGTAAGAATCTGGTAGGTGAGACTTCTCTCAGGTGGAGCTGAGGGGGCTGTGCAGAGAAGAAGGGGGGGTGGAAGCCAGAACAGGGCAGTGAGGAAGAGCCAGCCATGGTGTGAAAAGCCTTGAAACAGTGTAAATGGATTTCAACTTCTAGCTAAGAAAGCAGGCTGAAGAAATGTCTGTCACAGAAACGGCTTTTTGCTTGTCTCCTCCCTGCCCCCAAAAATGAGAATGATATACATAGTTAGACAGAGATAGATAGATAGATAGACAGACAGACAGATAGATAGACAGATATAGACCTAAAAATGGGAAAAGCGGTTGAGGGAAAAGTAAGACACACCATATCACAACATCAGACGGTTAACGAGAAATCAGGAGTAGAAGAAACAATTAAAAAATACCGTGACACCATATGGAACTTTCCACATTCGGTTTCATTGAAAAGCTTTATAAAAGAAACTTTAAAAACAACTACATTCTCCTCATCTCAAAATAGTGTCCTTTGTTGGAAGACAGTATCGTTATTTAAAACCCCCGCAGTGTTTATGTGTTTGAATCCACAGATTGTCTAGTACAGGCATTACAAACTTATGATCCCAGAGTAAGAGATGGCACGTAGGCTGGTTTTGAATTGTAGATGGGCAAGCAGAGGTATGGCTTGGAACATCGTGGCATTTTAAGAGAGGCATCGGAAAGAGAAAGCGACTCCCAGTCCTGATGGATTTAATAGCCATTTTCCACTCAGGGTAAACAAGGAATCAATGAGACGCCCCCTTTCTAGTGTCAGCTGAAAAAATGGAAAACCTCTGCCTAAGGAGACAGACACACAGGTCTAAGCAGCATAGGTCATCTGTTCCTAGGGGTGTCCCGAGATCCGACAAACCATGGGGCAGAGGACTGAAGAAGATGAAGCCTTGTATGTAGCAGAGAAGGGGCAGAAATGTGAGAGAGAATGAGAAGGTCGTCCGGACATAAACTGAGATGCACCTACTTGCCTGAGAAAAAACGAGGCTGTGGTTTTGAGAGACGTAGTAGTTGTGTATCTATGCAGAAGTGGGGAGGCCTTCCTCCCCGCTCCCCCCCTCCCTGTTCTTGGCATTGCAGGCCCACTGTTTACGCTGGTGCTGCTCCTTCTATCTCTCTGAACCGACATAACTCGCCAACCTGGCAAAAAACTAACGCAGAAAAACCTGTGTAATTTTCTGCTGAATTTATTCATTGAATTGGCTCGCGCGTGGGTCACACACGCAGCACAGGCACAGAGTGGGATTGCTGGTGGAAGGAGGGGAGTATGAAGTGTGAGATGAGGGGGAAGATGAAGGGCAAGAGGAGGAAGAAGGTGAGGCAAGATTTCCTTTCAGAGGAACGGAGCCATCTGATCGGCTCAGCTGCCTGCAAAGCCACAGCCTGAAAGCGAGCACGTAGAAGCAAAGCACAGCCTGGAAGTAAGCCGAGAGGTTCTCTTGATGCTTTATTCTTACTCTGTTCTTTAATAGGAAGAACCCCAAATATCCTAAATTCTCACTAATCAAAAGGTCAGAAGTGGCAACGCTATGAGGGTGCTGCTCTAATCCAGCTGCGGTACGCCGCCATGATTTGTAAACATGATTCAAAAAGCAGACAGAGTATATTTGATCTGGAAAGATAAGAGCGTATGCTGCCTGGGGAAAGAGCTAGATATACTTTGACATAGATAATAAAATGCCATGCCTTAGCCTTGACTGTCTTTTGCGTACCTATCTTTCTGTGAGGAATACTTGAAGATGTCATTAAAGAGAACAAAGCAAAGCAAAACTCTGAACTGCAGCCTTTGCATGCTAAATATTGTCCTGAATACACAATGTGCTTGCATAGGTTCCCATTGAAATGGGAGCAGAGGTGTCACCTGGTGCATTGCTCAACCTGGAAGTAGGACAATAAAGTCCCAGTTATGAAAAAAAAAAATTAAAAAAATCCATGGTAGTAGCCTGGGAAACTGTATGTTATGATAGCCTTATTAAAGTACTTTATGGGTTTTGTGTAGAATGCTCAAATACTTTTTATAATTTCCTACTAAAGCAAAACCTCCAGGATCGTACCAAATATGGTTGGGAAGTGCCTAGAGAAATCTCTGTATTCTGTCTTCCTTGGCACCCATCACTTTTTACACTTCAGTGAAATATCTGCAAATGATTCAGTTAACCTCTGTTGAATTTTAAGGTAGTTAGATTGAATTCTTGGAATACCTGGGACAATTTGCCATCTCGGGTGCAAGCTGTACCATCAGCTGTTTTATCTTGAGATCACGTAAAATTACCACAGTTCGCTTTGTGGATTTTATGTCCTTATCAGAAAAAAAAAAAANGGCCAGCCCGGGGGCGCCGGGGCCGCTGCAGACGCCGCCGCCCGGGGGCACAGGCAGGCGCCGGGAGAGGCGGGCCCCCGNTATCCATAGATCTTTAGGTGAAAATACTTTAGGATGATAGCATGAATGAGGTTAAGCGTTTCCATCAGCCATTTTAGGTCAAAAATTTTGAAGGATGCAGGCACATAGCATAAGGACAATTCAGTTGTGGTGCCATCTAATACCCTAGGGAGGAAGACCAGATTTTGCCGAAGTCAGCATCAGCGCACCCGCTGAGCTCAAGGACTGCGTTTTGCTTGCCAGGTATCTTACTAACAGCAACGGTAACATTGCTCTGCCAGGCTCTTGCCAGGAAATCAGCTCAGGTGAGTCACCAAAATGAAATCCTTCCTGGAGTGGACTATAACCCTATGCACCACACGACAGCGTGCACGGCATAGTTTGACCGAAGAGCACCCTAACTCGGGATGGCGCGTTGGTTCTGCTTGCCTGCTCACACCGCCTGCGTCCGAGACGGAGGGGGAAGGTCACGCACCTCCGCTTGCTTCCCCGGTGCTCCTCGAGGCCTTCCCGAGGGGTTTAACAACCGGTGGGCTTCACCTTCTACAGAGCATTTGGCGGGNGCGGAGCTGCAAGGAGCACTGGGCCGCCTCACCGCCCCAGGCCGCCCCCACCTCCCCTCTTGCCGCCCGCCCCGTCAGGCACCGCCTCCTCTTTTCCCCGCCCCGCCGCAGGCTGCGGCCCGCCTCTCCTCCTCCTCNACCGCAACACCTATAAATATTGATAAAAACCTACTCAAAATGGCAACTGGAGAAATGCAGACACTGCGCCGGGTGAACCAAGGCGTTTGTGCTACCCCAGCCCCCCCCGGGGAAGGTGGCACCCCCGGGCCACGCAACCCCACGGCGGGGCCAGCCGGCTGCCCCGGTCCCGCCAGGCCGCGGGCCCGCCCCGGGCGCCGTGCGGAGGAGCCAGCCCGGGGCTGCGGGGGACGGGCCCCCNCGTCGCCGACTGACAAGGGGACGGGGGCGGCAGTCGCGGCGAGGCGGCAGCGGGGGGGCGACGAAGCAGCCCTCGGAGCTCCGGCAGTCCGGGCTGCTTCTTCTCCTCCTTCTCCTGCGTGCGGGGCGTTGAGAGAGCGGCCATGGTGAAGGTGTCGTTCAACTCGGCGTTGGCGCAGAAGGAGGCGGCGAAGAAGGAGGAGGAGAACAGCCAGGTGCTGATCCTGCCGCCGGACGCCAAGGTGGGGATCGGGGGACCGACCCAGCTGCGCGGCGGTGGCGGCTCGGCTGGCCGGCGATGTGCTGCCGGCGGGAGGGAATCGCGCTGAGGACGGTTTTATTCTTTACGTGCTCCTTTTTTTTTTTTTTT